>JAXQQM020083981.1:0-21000 GCA_034641835.2 Pinus albicaulis
AAAAATTATTTCAGGCGTATCTGTGTATCGGTTTTGAAGAAGAGTATCACTATGTATCTCCGCAAAGACTCAGAGATTTCGTAGGTTTTCATTCTGAATTTCCATGCAATTTCTGCTGCCCACTTTTAAATTTATGCATTTTAAAGAGCTGCTGGAAAATAGTTTAAAGAGGGCTTCTGAAGATTTTTCTGGGTTTTTGGTGAAAATTCTGCATTTTTAAAATATTTGCTGCTGGAAAAATTAATTTTTGCCCAAAGTCTACAAGTTTCAGCAAATTATTTTGTTGTGTATTTAGAAAAAATCTGCTGCTGTTTTAAAGTCTCGAGTCTCAGTTTTACTCCTCTGCTACTAGAAGAAAATCTACATTTTCTGCTCTACTCTGCTGTAATTTCCTGATTAAAAAATTCCTGAATCACACCAGGCATCTCAGCCCCCCTCACACTACAGCTCCATACCCCCTTATACTCCTGTGTTTCTACCCGCTCCAAACAGCAGTCCCCACACTCCACCTACAACACCTATCCCTCCCACCCCGCCTACAGCGCCCACCCATAGCTCTCCATTCCCTTTCCCTAACCTATGCTACATTACTCTGCTTCACACACTAACCCATCCCCGCTCCTACGCACCCCCTCCACTCACCCCCTACGCACAGAGTGTCTCCCCATCACTCGAACCCCTCACCCAAACGCCGTCCCCTCTCGGCCTTCCCCACTTACGCTACCCTTTCACACTGCTCTACCCGCCCAGCAATACCCCTCGGCCTATCCAAAAAACACTCACAGCTGCTACCCCTACCACCTACGCTCCCTGCCACTCTCCTTATGGCCTACCACTCGGGCTCTGCTCTTATCCATCCCCATTCCCGCTTACAACAGCACTCCCCACTACCCATCCCCCCTTACGACGTATGCTCTACAACATATTCCCCCTCGCCCCTTATCGCTCCACACCCTACATACAATACGAGCTCCCTCGGCCTCTTCCCAGCAGCCACCCCCTCACATCTCCCTCTCTTCCCCTAACCACGCCCTTTCATTTAATTTTTTAAATTTCAATTTTATTACAGTTAAACCCCCCCACCTCCTTTTAAATTAATCCCTCTTCCTTTTAAATTAATTCCCCTTCTTCCCAATTTTTAAATTTCAAGTTTTTTTAATTTAATTATTTTCAATTAAAAAAAAAATGAAAAAAAAATAGCAGAGAGAGGAAGAGAAAAAGTAAACAGCAGAAATGGCATATGAGGAGCAGATGGACTGACTACATAGATAAAAGTGAAGTTTACATTTGTGGCATTGATATAAGGGTGATTCTCTGCAAGAGATTTACATGTGAAGATTGGTCCTCATTTTGAAAACAACTCTTTTGAAGAAAATTTAGCTACCTTAAAGGCTTTTTGCACAACAGTTTTTGCTGCACTTTTTTGCAGAAATATTGTGTTGTATTAACATTGTATTGTGAGCGGATATTGCTCATTCATAGCTGCAATCAGTATTTGAGTTGTTGAAATTTTTTTTGATTGTCCTCCATCATTTGAGGAGTAGATTTTTGTACTTTGAGAATTCCATAGTTGGAAGTTCTCTTGAGCCATTTGTATTTCTTGAAATTAAGTTGAATCACATTGTAAAGGGGTGCATTTTTGGTTGAAGCCAACACCCTTTCATTTTTTGAGCCTAAGTTGTTGAAAATGGCTAAAATCAATGAGGCAATAGAGTTGTTGAATAACCTCATTCATTCCAATGTTGATGACATGATAAAAATGAGCAAGGATGCTCTTTCTAACATTCAAATTTGTTTGCTAGATGTACATGAAAAGATTGAATTTTTGCAGTTGGAATCTCAACTTCAACAAGATGAACTTCAGCAAAAGAGTCACCATTCTGAACCTGTTTCCATTTAGAAGATTGAGAAAGACTCCCATCAGCAGCATGTCAATAAAGTTGCAGTTGATCCTCATTTAGTTCCTTGTACTAGAGCAGGTTTACATGCAGATGCAGCCACTCAGCCTGCACTTCTCAAGCCCATCATCAGACCTTGGGAAGAGCTTGTCCACAACAAGCACATAACTAGTCTTGGATATGACAAGGATGTGTCCTTTCATATTCCAGACTACACCAAGCCCATCATATTTCGTAGTGTTTACCTTGACAGACAACACCAGAGTTGTTTCAAATCCTATCTCCGCTTACACACGTGATACCATAAAATGCTGATCGTAATCAAGAAAAACATATCAAAGAACACTCGTTTTGATCTTCATCCATGCAATAACCGTGTGGCTTCCGCACACCCATTCTTCGACGTATGCTTCGTACACAAGCCTCCCGCAAGAAAAAGATTCATCTTGGGTGATCGGCTTTCGGCAATGGGCATTACACCAAGAAGATGTTTAAAACACATGTCAGAACTTGTTCACAGATATTGAGTAAACTTGAAGTTGAGTTTTCGCCATCATCTCACCTTGTCTCTGACACGGGGGAAAATGTTGGTCATGTACAAGCTTTGATGTCACATCAAGCGAGCTTGACCACAATCTCTCATTCCATGTTCAGAGTTGTAGCCAGAGACACAGCAGTTCAAGCGAGCCTGAGCCACAATTCGTCATTCCAGATTCAGAGTTGTAGCCAGAGACACGGATGCCCATGAGCATGCATTTGGTTGGTGGACAGCCTTAAACCATCATCTTTGGTTCGTGGACAACCTTAAACCATCATAGGTAGTAGACCTCCCTTCTTTTAGGTTGAAGGTCTCCCTTTCATATATGAGGGACACTTCCTCTAGCAGAAGCCTTCAGCTTCTTGCCTGCTTTGGTTGAGTTCCAGAAAATGCTTCAAGCATTCCAGTGTTGTTGGTAATCTGAAAACCATCACAGGTAGTAGACCTCCCTTCTTTTAGGTTGAAGGTCTCCCTTTTATATGAGGGACAATTCCTCTAGCAGAAGCTTTCAACTTCTTGCCAGTTTTGGAAGAGTTCCGGGAAATGCAACAAGTATTGCGTTCCAGTGTTGGTGGTCATCCTTAAACCACCTCTTTTTTCCAACATTTCAGAGAGTTGATTCAGCCCAAGTGTTACCATGCATAATTTGGAGATTTGTATTACAACTCTCTTCTTGCACTCACACATACCCCTTTGGATTAAGGGGGGGGGGATGTTGGAACACCTAATCTTCCATGGGTAGGTGTGGAATGCGAAAAGTCACAATGGAGTCTAAGTGACCTTGGAATCCAAGAGTCACACCATTGTATTATAAATTTACATCATGTATAATGGAAAAATAAGAGAGCTGCACGCTTATCCTTCGTTGTGTGTTGAGTATCTTGTTGTGTGTGTTTAGCTTTCTCATACACCATGTGTGTGTTTAACATGGTGTTTAACAAGGTAAAATGTTCATCTCCGAATAAAATGAAAGATGAATATAATCTCCTTCAGTGCTTTGAACCTATAATGTTTTGTGAAGATCAAGAAATTGTTGCACCGCTTGCAGGCCACCCCAATTAGAGTTTCCCAAAGTGTCAGTGAACTTTTTGTTTATCCAATAGATTACCACTCTAGTGTTCTTTTGTGCACATTGTCACCATTCCAAACTCCATTATATAGTACTATGTGATATGTTGTCCAGTATGATGTGATAGAATATTGCAAAGTCGTTGGTCAATCAACTAAATCAATTTTATTTTATTTATAAAAAATGGGATTAATTCTCCATAATTCCAATTTATATGGCATCTTATACTTGTTTTTATAAAATCAAATGTTATAGCATAATTCTATATAGATTAATATGTACAATAAGCACTCAATTCTAAAAAGATGTATATGAAAAAAACTTTAATTGCTAATTCTTCTTATAAATACAAATTTACAAATAAAAATTAACATATAATTAGAGTTTAATTATCCGATTTCTTCCTTTCCCATTACTAAAATAATATTAATAATAATAATAATAACAATAAATTATTTAACTAAACTGAATAATAATGTAAGCACGTTGGATTACTTATTTAAATTCTTTAATAGCAATATGTGATTTAGATTAAATTTTGGTGCAAATGATTGCACCAGACATTTCCTACAATTTCAATCTTACACATTTACATATATACCGACTTAAAAATTGTGAAATTTCGTACGTCAAATTTGGGTTAACATTCCCCCCAAAAAAAAAAAACACATAGACACTCTTACGTTGGTTGGTCACAAGTTTCATAATTAACTTTTTCCGCACTAATATATTTCTCCCAAGGAATGAAGCATTATCATTTAATATGAAATTTCAGAATATTTCTTAATAAAATATACTAGCACGCAAGCAACAGCACATGCAGAGAAGTGTTGAATTTTTTAATATTATATTCACTTGTTACAAAGAGTTTTGTCGGAGATATCATAAGGCATACCAATATAATAATATGTGAATTTTTTTCTCTCTGTAAATGAAAAGAATATTCAGGGGTTGAAACAGAAGAAAGATTTGAACTAAGAAATATCATTTACTTCATGGTACCATATTATCTTATAGATCGGAAAATAATATTAATATTAATCTTATGTTATGTTAATTTTTATGGTTTTATGTCAAAAAGAAATTTTGCAATGTGGTGTTTTCATTAACTTTACATCATTACAAGTTAAAAAATGATTCGTAATTAAAATAATAAAAAATAGAATTTTCACAAATAAATATATAGAAATAATATGTTAGTTGTGTTATATCTTATTATTCGAAATTTTACAATGTGGTTTTTTAATTAACTTTACATCGTTACAAGTTAAAAAAATGATTCGTAATTAAAATAATAAAAAATACAATTTTCATAAATAAATTTATAGAAATAATATGTTAGTTGTGTTATATTTTATTATTCGAAGGAATGATTCTAGATATTATTAATTAAAAATTAACGAAATTATAGTGGCTGCAAAATAAATATTGGAGAGTATTCAAGATTTAAGTTTGTAGAAATGATATTTTTTTTTTTTTTTTTTTTTAATTAAAACTAGATTTTATAGATAGTTTTATTTTTTATTTAAAAAATTATATAATAATATTGGTTTAACTTTTAGGGGCACTAGCAGCTGGAGGGTAATCGTCCACCCGCGGAGGGTAATTCTCAACTCCGATGAGCAAATTAAAGAATCATGTTCTTGAGACCTAGGGACTGTAACCAATAATCAAGTAGAGCACTAGGCTCTATTGCAAGGGTTTAAAATATTCGGGAAAGAAAACATTCCTAAACTCGATGTGTTTGGCGACTTTATTTTAGCCATTCAACGCTATCAAAAAGGTAGTCATTCAACGATATCAGAGAGCTTCAGTTTATCAACACTCCTTTCATTCTTCCATCCAACTTCCGATTCATAGTATTCTCTCATGTTTTGAAATTGTGCATTTTTATCATGTAAGGAGTATGGACAATCAACAAGCCAACTTCTTGGCCAATCTCAGAGCATTGCTGGAATAGGGTTTATTAAAATTAAGGAGAAACTCACCATTTTTGTCACATCCCATAATGCATAGCTGGCATGTAGTTTTGATTTTAGGAAGTGAAATAACAATAAGACAGCGGATTTCATATAGAAAATTGGTCATGGGCACATTTTAAGTTTAATTTTCTTTTAGTTTTTATTTATGTAAATTTTACCTATGTGTTGTTTTTTAAAGTTTTTTTTCGGTATTTTTTATAAAAAAAGTAGTCAACACAGGTATAGTCTATGCCTAGGAAGAAAGAAGATGGAGAGTTGTAAGAATTCTGATAAAATGAACAGCTTAGAATTACAGTGCAATGAAGATGTAAAAGATGATGGCCGTTAAACAAATCCTTGAATTAATATAAGATATATATTTTGCTAAAAACAAAATAATAATTTTATTTCAATATTATCGTCAAATTTCTCTAGTTTTAAATTTTTAAAATTTGAAATATTATTATAAAAATAATTCATATATTAAACAAAAAATTTACCACTTGTTTTTACATTTTAAAGTTTTTTTTTTTTTATTCAAATGTTCTCTCATTATAATCACAAATATTTAATGCATTTGACATCTTATACCTAACAACTAGCTCTTATTTCCTCCATAACCAATCATTCTCTACCATTTTCTTCATCAGCACATAAATTAAAAAAAAAAATCTTAAACAATTCTTAAATTACAAATCAATCTGGTTATTTATCTCATTTCATTTACTATTAACTTTACCTTATACCTCTACTTAATAATTTACTTTTCATTATATTTTAACCCGAAAAACTCAAAGGTTATATGGATTATTGGTACTGTTAAGTTAGCTACATATTTAAAGGTTTGTTGCCAAGATTCTTGAAGAAATTTCATATAAAACAATAAATGCATTTGTCAATACAATAATGAAGTTAAGGGAAATAATTGAAAAGTTCCTTTTAAATTCAGTTTTTTTTTTTCATATTGATTTAAAACATCAACCAGAATGAATGATTGAAATGCTCATTACACATTTATTTAGAACAAGACAAAACACTTGGCACTCTTATAGAGAGGCGTAACTCAAGCATCTCATTCCAACAATCCCCATCATATTCTAGGAAAATTAGGCAACGAGAAATTTCAAAATGTATAATAGATAGAATAGATCATTAAGAAACAAACACACCAATCAGCCTAAAAAAGTATGATATAAAGGTCATCTTCAAGGCAATGTGGACATGAATCATCGTGATTAAAATTTTCATCTATATATATATATATATTAAATATTTTATTATTATTATTATTAATGTAAAATAAATTCAAGGGACTTAAAATATAAGGTGATATGGCTCCTTATTAAGTATACCACTCATATTAAGACTAGGATTATCAAACAAAAAAACAAGTATAATTTAGTTAACTTTTAAGACTATTTTTAAACTTTTAGAAATTAAGATTATTATAAAGTGTTTTAATGTTTATATTTGTTTATCAACCATTTACTTTATATAGTTGTGCTAGTATTTTAGTTCAATGTTTTTTAATTCAAATAAAATTTTTTTATGAATAATATTTACTTTAATTAAAGGAATTATAAAATTTGATACTAAAATAAATAGATTGGTAAAAAATATCCAATAATATCAAAATTTCTTACTTATTAAGTTATTACTTTCTTCTTCTTCATTTTTTCTTTTGTTTTTTTTTTATATATTTCAATATAAAAATTATATTTCCAATAGTATTATTTTAATATAATTTTCGAAAGTATATATGAAATTTAGATGGAAAGAGGTTTCTTGACTCTTTTTCTTATTGAGGATCTCATCACATGCCTCCTCTTAATTCTTATTGACTAGTGCAGTATATTATAGAGTTTGTGAGGTTGCATTTACTTTTAATAAATTTAAAAAATTAGAATCCTTATACATGGTTCTCCACCCACCAATTTTTTATTGATTTGAGATTATTCCAATTATAATAAGTTCATCATTATTATTTATAGAATTCATTTATGTATAAGAAAATTGTATTTAGCAAAATGGTCCATTACTTTTAATAAATTTAAAAGATTAGATTTGTGCCACTTGGCTCCCAACGCACCAATTTACTAGGGATTGAGATTATTCCAATTCTAATAAGTTCCTCATTATTATTTATAACCTTCATTTATATATAATCAAATTTAATTTATAAAAAAGAGCCATTACTTTTAATAAATTTTAAAAATTAGATTTGTGTCACTTTGCTCCCCACCCACCAATTTCCTAGGGATTTGAGATTATTCCAATTCTAATAAATTCTTCCATCTTGAGATTATTCCAATTCTATTATGTTCCTCATTATTATTTATAATATTCATTTATATATAAGAAAATTTTATCTAGCAAAATGGTCCATTTCTTTTAATAAACTTAAAAATTAGATTTGGGCCAGGTGGCTCCCAACCCACCAATTTCCTAGGGATTTGAGATTATTCCAATTCTAATAAGTTCTTCATTATTATTTATAACATTAATTTATATATACAAAAAATTTATTTAGCAAAATGGTCCATTGCTTTTAATAAATATAAAAAATTGATTCACCCCATGCGGTTCCCACCCACCAATTTCTTAGGGATTTGTGATTATTCAAATTCTAATAAGTTTCTCATTATTATTTATTTATAAAAAAATTTTATTTAGAAAAATGATCCATTACTTTTAATAAATTTAAAAAATTAGATTCGTTGCTCCCCACAACAAATCTAATTTTTTAAATTTATTAAAAGTAATGGACCATTTTTATAAATAATTTTTTCTTATATATATGAATTTTATAAATAATAATGAGAAACTTATTAGAATTGGAATAATCTCAAATCCCTAAGAAATTAGTGAATAAAAGTCACATGGAGTGAATCTATTTTTATATATTTATTAAAAGTAATGGACCATTTTACTAAATAGTCTTTTTCTAGAGATTTAAGATTATTCCAATTTTAATAAATTCGTCTATAATAAATTATTTGTTACATTACTTTATATATAAAAAAATATATAATAAATTATTTTCCCACGTATTTGTTTAAATAAATTCCATCTATTCTAATGTTAGAATGTCCCTGAACGTGTTTGTAGATCATATTCTCTACTCCAATATTCTCGTCACTTTAGAGAAATGTGGACTAGCAGTTGTGAATGAATTCTACCTTTCTTGGATTAATAACAAAATTTTCCATACCATATATAACAAGTTACATTCCTATAATCGTAGAAATAAAATGGAGGTCTTATTTGCTTCTTTCTCCCAAAGCCCTCCTGATCAAATGACTCTTGACTTAATGAAGGAACTCGGGGCTCGCAAAAAGGAAATCCTAAGAATCGAAGAAATCACATGGCGACTGAAAAGCAGGATCCGGTGGCTACGTGATGGGGACCTTAATACACATTTTTTTCATAAGTCTGCTAACGCCCGCCGCAATAAGAACTCGATTTGGCGTATTCTAAAAGCGGATTCCAGTTTTGCATACTCCATGGCTGAGATACAAATGGAAGCAGTTGCATACTTTTCCAAATTCTATTCTGCGGACCCATCTATTGATGCGGCTCATCAATCCTGGATTCTTGATCATGTGCCAAGGTACTTCGATGCGGCTGCTATAAATCTGATCGATCAATGCATCACTAGGGATGAGGTCCTCTTGGTCCTTAAATCTTTTCCTCATGACAAATGCCCTGGCCCTGACGGCTTTCCTGCAGAATTCTATATTTTCTTCTTTGATATGATGGGCGAGGAGATCACTGAAATGATGGAGCTATTCCGCAGGAAGGGTATGATGCCTGCTAATCTAAACTCATCTTTCATCGCTCTTATTCCTAAGATTTCTGATCCTGCTTCATTTTCTGATTTTAGACCTATAGCACTTTGTAATCTAATCTACAAAGTTACTTCGAAGATTATTGCTAACCGCCTCAAGGCAGTGTTATCTGCTAACATCTCTGCCGAGCAATATGGTTTTCTTAGTGGCAGGTCTATACATGATGCGATCGCCGTTGCCCAGGAGATCTGTCATTCTATACACGCCAAAAAGCAGGAAGCTCTCATAATGAAAGTCGATCTCCACAAAGCATATGATTCTCTTGATTGGTCGTTCATTCGGGCTTTACTGCTCAAGATTGGGATCCCCTTCAGATCTATCTGCTGGATTATGTCTTGTATTTCTAATGTGAGGTATGCTGTTATTATTAATGGACTCCCATCTAAATTCTTCAGGGCGGCTAGGGGACTGCGCCAAGGATGTGCGCTCTCCCCTCTCATATTCATATTGGCGATGGATGGTCTCAGTAAGATATTACATGCCTCGGAGTCAAAGGGTTACATCAAAGGCTACTCTTATTCAAACACGGTCTCCATATCCCATTCATTATTTGTGGACGACCTATTATTGTTTGGATACTTAAACAGAAATCACTGGTTCTTCATCAAATTTACCCTTCATCGCTACAAGGCAGCTACAGGACTTTGTCTTAACGCCGATAAGTCTTTTCTTCTTTTCGAATTTGGAGATGTAGCCGAAATCAATTTTATTGCTGAATTTTTGGGCATCGAGACTCGTCATATCTCCAGGGGTTTCAAATACCTCGGTTTTCAAATCAAGGCTTGCGGGTATAAAAATTGTGACTGGGCATGGCTTCTTGCCCGTTTCCGAGACCGTTTACACAGCTGGACTCACTGCTGGTTATCTCTGGGAGGTAGGATCATTTTGGTTCAATCGGTTCTATCTCAAATGATCGTGTTTTGGGCTCATTTACTACTCCTCCCGACCGGGGTCATCGCCAAGATAAACGGCATCATTTCCCATTTCATATGGGGTGGGGCAAGTCTGTCTAATAAAATTTCACTCTGCCGATTAGATGTGATTTGCACCCCGAAGGACAGGGATGGATGGGGCGTCCTTTGTACACGAAGATTTAACCAAGCTCTTCTCATCAAATCATGTTGGCGGGCAATTCATAGCACAGGGATCTGGAACGACATCAACAGGATCAAGTATTATGATGGGGATGCATTGCAAATGATTAACAGTAATGGTTTTCCCTTTTCCTCTGTTATTTCTTGCATCTAGAGGAGTTTCAAAGCGATAATTCCTATTATCCGGCCAAGGATAGGATGGAATTTTCGGGATGGCAGCAGTATTCCCATCGGCGCAATGAACTTCCTTCCTCAGCTAATTCAATCTAATCTATCATTCCACCTTCTGCACACCTTTACCACTCGCGAGATCCTCTATTTTTCTCAGTTGATACACTACTGGTCACATTGCGCCCCCATTTTTAAAACCTCTGACATTCTGCTACTACAGGGGCCGGACGCTGTGGAATGGGAAACAGTCCAAAATTCTCTTCGCTCTGCAGGCCTGTGTTATGCGCAGTGTGGGGATTATCTTGCATGGAATGGTCCTCTCAGGAATGGCAACGTCATTGTCAAAGAGATATACCAGGACATTACTCACTCTTCGCTCCAGGCCCCGGAGCCGCCCATTTTCCTTGCCTACTGGAAAAGAAAGATTCCCACGAAAATCGTCCTTTTCGGATGGTTAGTTTGGCGAGGTAAAATCCTAACATGGGACAATCTTATTAAGCGAGGATTCCAGGGTCCGGGCTGGTGTGTACTCTGTCAATCTGAAGCGGAGTCTATTGCCCATATTTTTTTTGAATGCCCCTTGGTCGTTCAATTATGGAAGCTTTTCAGCGACTTTTTATTCGATCCTTCTTGGCGTCCTAGTGATTTTATCTCTGCTGCAAATGAATGGGATCAGCTCAAGAGTAACTACAAATCTCTGCCTTTCTACTTGGTCTAGGAGGTATGGAAAGCACGGAACCTGGTGATATTCGAACAGAAGCCCTTCCTCTTCCAGAATGTCTATTTAACCATTAAATCCTGGATGGATGACTGCCCACCCCCGGTACTATCTGTTGCTGATGCTTCACGACGTATTAAGCCCCATGATATCGCCCTTCTTGCTCTGTATTTTGATGGTGCTGCGGTTGATGGATCCACCGGATGCGGTGCATGGATCAAAATCTCTGACAAAGAGCGCATACTCATCCATTGGAATGGCGGGCCTGGAACCAATAACAAAGCTGAGATATTGGCTCTATGGGGGGGCCTCTTCATTGCCATTGATTTTCAAATCCAGCTGCGGAGTATCTTTGGCGACTCTCAACTTATCATTGGATGGATTGACAATAGTTTTCAGATGTATGATCAGCTATTGTCAGGGTGGAAGGATCGAATTATCAGCTTCTGGAATAGACTACACCGCCCTAGTATTAAACACATTTACCGGGAAAATAACACTAGGGCGGACAGATTATCAAAATTGGGTCTTGCTGACGAATTCAGGCTCATGTTTCTTTCTCATTTTGCTGATGGCACCATGATTGCGGAGCAATCTATTCCTATTCCATGACCTCCCTGGAGTTCAGACAATTTTGGCTTCTTTTGCTACAGGTTCATCATTTTTGCTACGCTACAGGGGTTTTTATTTCGATGCTTATTATTCTCCAATATATATATCACAGGATTTTCTGCTCTCGGCATACTAGCCTATTCGTCATAGTCTCAAAGGCAGGGCTTGTTACAAACATCTACATCAAGCGAGCGTGTTAATGTTTATTCAGGCGAGCCGGATATCCACTACACATCAGGCGAGCCGGTTTTTACTTCCTTCAGGCGAGCGTGGAACTAATCTACAGGAACACATAATGGTTCACATTCAGGCGAGCGAGGTATTCTATTATCTGATGGATCCATTGTCGCTGTCCTGTTTCTTCTTTTTTCAATCCGGACCTACCTCTGCCTCTTATATGTAGATAGCCATCGAACCAAGAGAGCATATTTTCTTACCATATTGTTTTCCTTCAACGCTGTTTTCTTTCTATGGAGATAATTTGTATCAATATCATCTACCACAATCTCCAATTTTGTTCTTTTATAAATTTTATCAGTACTGGGGTTAATCTGCCCCTATCTATGTGGCTGCCCTTTAATCCTTTATCATGCTCATCCATCTGAGCTTACTTATAAGGGCGATATGCTGGATTTCTCGCTGATCTTGATCTCAGCTGAGAACAATGTTGATCATGTACTGCTTTATATCAATATATAAAACAGCGTTTTTTTCTTCTGAAAAAAACTTCCTTCTAATGCGCGTTAAGAGACATCGAACATGCACATATTTCTACGATTGCCACGGTGTGTGATAGTGGAAAAATTTAAATTTAACATGGACAACCTCTATGAGATGTTTGGGCATTTTATATTGGATCACGTGGCTGACTTATGGGCCTGACTCTAGAGGAATACATTTGCCAGCACAAAGGAGGCCAAAGGTTTAAGTTTATGCCGGGAGCTCCACGAGCTCAATTATATGTCCGCTATAAATCTGAAAGTAACTTGGTGTGGTTTATATGTTAATGATTTGGAGGAGGAATTTTTTATGGTAGAATTTAAAATCACTTTATAAAGTACCTCGGCTATAATTTGGTTTATCCTAGGTTTTTCGTGTAGATTAGTGTAAAATTAGGTAAAGTAGTAGGAATGAATTTGCGCTCTAAAATTAATTAGTAATTATTTAAAAATATATTTTCAAATTGTAAATGATTTCGGTAGTTTTTCTCTTTAAAGATGAGTATTAATCTATTTTAATTACAAATCTAAGAAATGTTTTAGAGAGTGATATAATTGTTTTTTAAATGTAAAATTTGAAAGAAAAAGGTAATAATATCTAAAAGATAAAATTGATAGAAAAATATAGCCACATATATAAAATAATAGCATTACTTTAAATGTTTGAAAATGTTTTAACCATGAAAATTGATTTATTTTCAATGTATATACTACTTGATATTGAAATATTTTATTTAATGTAGCATTGAAATATTTTACTGTGAAGGACATTGTTTATATTAATAAGTTTCTCCATGATTAATAAATTATGAAATTTAGAAATTATGGTTGAGGTTTCTAAATTTGTTTTTATTTTTCAAATTTGAAATACATTATATTGTAAATTGATTATAAGTAAAATAGATGAAATAAAAATATAAAATTGTTTTTTATCTATTTATTTTTAATTTAATTTGATTATAATTTTTGAAATATACAATACATTAAAAAATTGTAAATTTATAGATTCAAAATTTCATCACTTTTTATATATATATTTTATTTATTTTAATATATTCAAATGAGATTATAGTAAATGAATTGATGAATTTACAACTATTTATTTAGTTTGATTTTATTTTATATGGATTTATTTTCGAAAAAATCTTGATCTATTATTCATTTCTTTTTAAAATTTTGCACTATATTTTGAATTTTCTTTTAATTAAAAAAAATATATAAAATGATAATTTATAGGGCTTATTAAGTTAAGGCTTTATATTCCTAGGGTGTAATATTTTTTTTTCTAAGTAAGAGTAATTCTATTAGTAAAATATATGTTACAGTGAGGCCACGGCCTCAATAGTGCAGGCCATCATTAGTGACACAAGTCCAGCAAAATAACAAAAATTGAGCTGCCCGCGTGGGGAAACCAGCCCATGTAAGGTTTGTAATGCTGCCTCTGTGGAGGAAACCAGCTAAATCCTGACATAGACTAATACATCCCAAAAGAGCAAAAAGAACAAGAGGACTAGAAAAAATTAGTTGGTCAAGGCCAGTAGATCTAAAGACCATAGTCATCCGAAGGAGGCTCTTCTTCAATACGACACCAATACTCATCATCATCATCTAGTAAGGGGCCACGTTGAGTTGCTACCGCATTTGCATCGCTTCCACCTTCCTGTTTGCCTTTGTCCTGTAGATGGCTCGAGCTGCTTTCGCCCATCTTGCGAGAAGTACACCCTTCCGGAGCTTGAGGAGGTTCCACGATGTCAAAGGGGCCAGGCATGTTACTTGGGCGTGCGGCCGAGGAAGGGCCAGGGATCACCTCTGGGATTTCACAAAAATAAACCGCGATGGTCCCCACAACAAGAGGGCGGTTGGTGCTGCACTGGAAATGGAAATGAGCAGTAGTCGGGCTATGCAAAGGGGAAAAGGTAGCGGGACGAGAGAGAAGAGGCGCCATGTGTTCAGAGGCAGTGCGCCGAGGGGAGGAGGTGGCAAGATGACCACTCCCTCTACGTGTGTCGGGGTAACGACCTTGAAGATGCTCATGAGAATACGACGAGGAGCTGGAAGTGGAAGAGCAATGCCGGCCAGAAGAGAGTGCCATAGAACTGCCTCTTTGGCATCTCAAGTGATGCCTGAGCCGAGGCATGTCAGCACGCAACGAGAGGGAGCAGACAGAGTTGGCAGCGGTGGACAGAGAGGCGGAGGGTGAATTGAGCTCGAAAGGGGCAGAGGATTGCAGAGGATAGAAAGGGCTCTGCGAATAATGGAAGCCGGGGAGGAATTCAACACTGCAGCGTAGGTTGCATCGCCGGCCAAGAGAGGTGCGAGAGCTGGGCTCCTCAGCCTTTGGCGAGCAACCAAATCGTAAAGGCGAAAGTAGAGGCGTCATAGAAACAACCAAAAGGAGATGAGGCGATACTTGTAACCCAAACGCAGAGGCGAGGAGTTGAGGAGGAGAACTAGAGTGCGGCATTTTGAAATGCTGATGGCCTCGACACCCGCAATGACATAAATTCCGCAAAAGGTGATGGCCTTAAGTTTTAATTGCATAGAGGCGCCATAAGTGAGGCCTGAGGGTGGCCATGTGGCCTTTCCACATGCCACCCCGCAGGCCCATCACCGTATGCTTGCACATTAACACCCGCATCCGGGGTTCCTATGGTGTAATATTATTCATACGGTTTATATTATTAATATTTAAGTTAATATATTTCCATTGGGTTTATAATCATGGTCAACCATGGTCCAACACCACATTGCGATAAAGATTTTTCAATATGAAAATCAACCAATGTAGAATTGTAACAAGCATTTTCTCAATATAAAAATCAACCATGGTCAACCATGTTCCAACTTTGCATTGTGACAATGGTTGCCTCAACCATGGTAAAACAAGGTCAATCATGTTCAATAACCATGTTCAACCATGGTCACATTATGACAAATGTTGTCTCTTGGTATAATGTCACATTATCACAACCATGGTAATCCATTGTCAACCATGATCCAACATCTCATTGTGACAGATCATCTTAATATGGAGATCAACCATGGTCAACGATGGTCAACCATTGTCCAACGTCGTACTATGACAAATTTTATCTCAATATGAAAATCAATCATGGTCAACCATATTCCAATGTCACAACGTGAAAACTATTTATCTTATGGTTTATATTCCTAGGTTTTATAATATTTATCTCTTAGGTTTAATATTATTCCCTTGGGTTTATAATCCCTCGAGTTTATTATCCTTTGGGTTTATAATATTTATCTTAGGGTTTATATACCTTGCCTTTATAATATTAATCCCTTAGGCTTAATATTATTCCCTTGGATTTATTATTATTCTCTTTCGTTTATAATACCTTTGGGTTCAATCACAATCAATCGTGGTCAATAACCATGGTCAACCATGGTCACATTGTGACAAAGAATATCTCTTGGTCCAACGTCACATTGTCACAACCATGGTCATTTATGGTCAACCATGCTCCAATGTCACATTGTGACAAAAATTTTCTCAATATGGATATCAACCATGGTCAACAATGGTCCGCCATTGTCCAATTCGAAATTGTGACAAATGTTGTCTCAATATGAAAATAAATCATTGTTAACCATATTCCAACTTCGTATTATGACAAATATTTATCTTAGGGTTTATATTCCTTGGGTTTATAATATTTATCCCTTGGATTTAATATTATTCCCTTGGGTTTATAGTCCCTTGGGTTTATAATATGTATCCTAGGGTTTATATACATTGGTTTTATAGTATTAAACCCTTGGGTTTAATATTATTCCGTTCGGTTTATATTATCAATCACTTGGGATTTTAATCCTTTAGGTTTTTAGTATTAATATCTTGGGTTTATTATTTCCTTAGTTTTATAATATCAGTCCCTTTAAGGTTTATATACCTTGGATTTATAATATTAATCCCTTGGGATTAATATTATTCGTTTGGGTTTATAATACCTTTGGGTTTTATAATTAATCCCTTGGGTTTATAATATCAACCTCTTGGGTTTATTTGGTTCATATTTGTAGGGTATGATATTATTCATAGGTTTTATAATATTAATCCTAGGGTTTAATATAAATCAATTGGGTTTACAATCATGGTCATCAATGGTCAACAATGGTCTAATATCACAATGTGCCAAATATTGTCCCAATATGAAAATAAACCATGGTCCAACGTTACATTGTGACAAACATAGTCTCAATATGCAAATCATGTTCAACCATGTTTATGTTAGGGTTTATAATATTTATCTTAGGGCTTTCATCCTTGAAATTTTATACCTTGGGTCTCTTTGTAAAGATATTGGAGACAGAGAGAGGCAAGGTCTGACATTTATGGCTATATCAAGGGTGAAATCAATAGATGGTTTGCAAATTTCGCCGCCTTTTTCTTTTCAACGTTATAAAAAAATGCAGTACATGGTGAGAAAAGATTGGTTGGAAAGAATGAATGGTCGTGATCACTATCCTCTTGAATTAATACATCTTTTTTCATCAGTCTCGGTGTATTTTGGAAGAGGCAAACACTTAATGATTATGTTTTGGTGAGTGTTTAAAGTTGAATTTTGTATCAACCACAATTAAATTGTTGTTTAATGTTTATTTCATAATTACATCATTATAATTTATTAAATGATTGGTAATATCATTGCTCTTATTATTATTATTATTATTATTATTATTATTATTATAGTAATAAAATAATATTAATTATTATTAATATGTTTCTTATATTTATCTTAGTATTATTGATAATAACATTAATAACATTAATTCTTAATATTATTGATAATTGATATATGTGCTTAATATGAGCCTATAAGTCTTTATCAACCACATGTATTAGTGTGGTTGTGCTAGTTTTTAAAAAATAGAAAAGGAAAGGTAAAGATTATTTTATTTAGAATATTTCTTCCAAAATTTTAATATATGTTATATGAATATGAGAAATAATTTTTTAAACATGTAGTGTTAAGTGTGTCATAGTATTTGCAGATAGTATTGTAACAAGACCTATTTAATGGTTAGAAATGTCCATCATAAAAGTTTCAATCCTCATTCATTATATATATATATATATATATATAACTCACATATCAATTCATTTTTGATCAATAATAATAATAATCATTTAGAATTTAGTTATAATTAGTCAATGTTTATAATTTTAATAAGGTATGGGAATATAAGATGTATAATAAAATAAATTTTTAGATATATATTTGTATTTATAAGTTAATTTGTATATTATTAAGCTAGTAAATCAATCATGATATGTTTTGTTTTAAGAGATGTGCTATAAAAAGAAATAGTTTGGGAAGAACAATGAACCATTACATTATGGTAATTGAGAATGACTATATGACATATTACTAGCTCAGTCATATAAAATAAATTTCTTGTAATAATTTATTAGTATTAATCTATATTAAAAATCAAAACAATTATTCTGTGATACATCTTATATGGTTAAAAGTAAAAAAACCATAAAAATTAAGAAAATTATAAATATATTTTAAATTAGTATGATTATTATTATTAATAATTATAAAAAGAACTAATATATATTTTAATGGTATATACATTTAAAAACATGTAATACCATTTCTAAATATGGATATTCACTAGTGTTTTACCATATATGGAAATAGACTTTGTTATAATTATATGAGCCAATAGTATGGTTTATTAGTACCACACGCTGAAAAAAATAACTCATTTTATATAAAACTTATTTTTATGATAACTTCTTTAATAAATAAGTTTAATTAAAAATAAAAATGAACATAACTAGTTTAGATATAAATATCGATCTTTTATTGGTGTATACTATTATTAATATTTTAAAATATTTAATAGAAACGAAATCTCTACCTTGTCTTTAATAATTCTTCATTTCAAAATAAACACGATATAAATATAAATCTACATAATATCATAATATTTGTAAATAAAAACTTTTTCATAAGTAAGAAAGTTAAATTATTAAAAAAAAGGCAAAAATAAAACTAGTCAAATACAAAATAATATAATCAGAAATAAATAAACTATTGTTAATGATAGAAGTAGAAAAGATAATTAAGGAAAAAAGTTAGAGACATTTCATATCCTCTACTAGAATCAATGCGACTTTTCATTGATGGAAGTCTCCATGATTTGTGGGATCACATGAGAACTTGATTTTCTATTACACGTTGAACTTAAGAGCATAAAGAATCTATGCCTTAGAAGACAGAAAATTGAACATTATGGTGAAGATGTAGCGAAAGCTGCCAGCTTAAGCGATAGGGGATACTGGTGTTCTATAAAAAAAAAAAAAAAAATCTTGAAACCCTTATGGAAATATGCCATTTTTTCAATGTAGTAATTCTATCTTTAGTTTAAAAAAATCTTTACAATCGGATTATTCATATGATGAGAAATAAAGGTAATATCTTTTTAGTAAAATACTTTAATTTTTGAAGAAAAAATAATTAAGTTATTTCTTTAACCAATAGTTTCAAACATAACCCTCTATGAAATTATTGTAAAAGAGAGGATTAATGTATAGGACCCTTTCACTACCTTACACCCTACATGAAAGTCACCTATAGAACGGAGGGCGACGCTTTATAGCTCCTTAGAGGTCACAGGCTGTAGCAAGAGGCTCACTTGTTCATTGGATAAGGAACTAATGACGTTGAGCTGAGCCGGCCGCTTGATTTATGTTTTGGTTGCGTGATTATCCCGCTTTATTCTTATATTGTTTATTGCAGCATATTCATTATTCTATCGGGGATTGTAGCTACTCTATTCTTCCATTGATTGGTGCAATTTTATCCATCGTATGTTTATAACGATGTCATTGGTATACTGCAATGATTATTCGTAGTAGCTAAAAATAAGTTGAAAAATAACTACATTTCAAGCTACGGATAACATTTCATTATGCACCACATTGTTGTTTTGGTTATGATTTTTATGTTCATTTTGAAGGATAAGACCACCCACATCCGGTAACTTTGTTGACATTACACATGCTACACGATTAAATTTTAAATTTAAAGATTTAATTTTTAACATCGAAGGAAATTACAGTAAAATTACATGGGAATGTTATTTAGGAAATCTTATGGAATTTTTGAAAAAAATAATTATAATATAAGAGTTAATTCCAGTTTAGAAATCAAAATGATACACTTTATACTTTTCTCATCATAGAAGTGATTTATTGTTTAATTGAAATCATGATTTTTATTAGTTAGTAAAACAAGATAAATAATGTAAAAGCAAGAACGATTTTTCTAATTTCTTTTTAAATATAGTCAAAATAATCTTTATCATATGATTAATTCATTTCCTAACTGAGATTATTGTTTTGATTAATCATTTAACATAAAAAAAAAACAAGATTTTTTTTTTTTTTTTTAATTTAGTCAAAACCACATGCATTTCAAATGGCCTTAGCATAAAAATGTTTTGTCTAAAATAAGTCTACTAAGTCATACATAGTATATCCTTCTAGATTTGAACCTATGTTATAGATAGTCTACCCATCTAGTTTTGTACCTATAACTTCTTAGAACTAAACATATGTTCTTATCCATTAACCTTGAAATCCACAAAAGGTTTTTCAATTTTTTTCTTATCATAAATTCTTATTATCCAATCATAACTCTATACAAAATTAAAATTATTATAAATTAAATATTTAAAACTAAATTTCAATAATAAAAAATAGACAATAAAATAAAATGTAGAGCATAATAAATATCTACTAACTTCATGTTTTCTGTTTAAACACGATTATTGTGGGCACATGTGTAGATGTGATGTGAGAAATGTAAGGTAACAATCAGAGTATAAAGCACCTATGTAGATGTAATGTGAGAAATTTAAGGTAACAAATGTAATGTAAGTAAACATTTGAAATGCTATAGTATATTTATGAACACTAAAAAAAAAGGTATGGTAAATAAATAAAAATATAAATAAACCAGAGGTATAGTAAATAAAAAATAAATCCTCTTTTTATACTTATTCCAAAGGTATTGTAAATACATAAAACCTCTTTTTATACTTACTCTAGAGGTATGGTAAATAAATAAAAATATAAAGAGACTAGATATATGGTAAATAAATAAAAATATAAATAGCCTAAAGGTATGGTAAATAAATAAAGCCTCTTTTTATATTTACTCCATAAACCTTTTTATATTTACTAAAACCAAAACATGAGGTTTTATTTAGGTGAAAACTATGGGCCAAATACCATGGAACAAATTATTATTAATACTATGGGCTAAATGTCATATTTATAAAAGAGTTATGGTAAATAAATAAATACAAAAGAGGTAAAAATATATCAAATA
>JAXQQM020063774.1:0-235391 GCA_034641835.2 Pinus albicaulis
TTGTTTTCAGATCAATCACATCATTTTCAGCTAGAATGCTGTCAGTTAAGCATCTTTTTAGCATATTGTCGTCCTTTTTCGTTTTGCATAAACTATCATCAATCCAAAGCGTCCTATCTCTTATTCATAACTATCTTTACACACTCTGCTCTCATTATAATCATAACTCTCGTTGTCCTATCATTGATATGTGTACTCTATTTCATTTACTACTGTATTGTTCATTCCCTTGCCTTGCCGTCAGCACAACACCTCTCATATGCTTTATGGTCATGGAATTCCTTTTTCAATTGGAGGGGGGAATGTCTGCATTATGGGATTGCATGTGATATGATTACTGCACTCTGCCATAACTTGTTGATTTGATAAGTTTTTCTGATTGAAATTTTTGCATGCATCTGAATCTATTGCTCTTTAAAACTAACACTATGGATTCAAGAACATTGTATGCAAACTAGTGATTTGTTTATAGGAGAACAACAAGTATGGGCAGAATTCTATTCACAGCATGACTACAGTATTGCAAACCTTTTGTATCACTTTCAGCACCAACTCTGCTTCAACAAATGCCAGTCCATATATGTCATTCCACATTTTTGGAGGTAAAAATTGAGGTAAAATAGCATAATTTTCTGATTTATTACGAATTTAGGAGAATTTCATGAAAATCCATTTTGAGCATTATTTATCATCCTTCATTCCACATCTTTACCACTTTCCCTTTTTTTCAGCAGCATATCATTTTCGAGTATGGGGGAGTGTTCCTTTCATTCATTTCTTTCTTATGACCATGTTATTCATCTTCTTTATCATCCATTGCTATTCTTATTCACTCTCACCACCTCCCTTATTCCATGTTGTTTTACACCAAGCATAGAATTCAACAGCTGGTAGCAACCACCTCAATTTTTTCTAGCATCGCATGAGGGCATGCTAATTTTTCAGAGCGGGGGAGGAATTGCTACGCATGATGGATGTTTTCAATCTTCTTTCTCATTTAAGGCATACAATTTCATTTTTACACAATGCAGAAATTGATTTCCATAATATTTTTAAAAAAACCATGAACTCAATTCTTGTGATTTTTGGAAAATGCAGACGTATCATTAATACAAACCCAGACAATTTCAAGAAATATTGGTTCATAAAATTTCGGAAATCATGCACTCTCAGCTACAGTCATTTTGTTTATATCTCATGATCCATGCATCAAAACGATCTGATTTTTGGATCATAAAGGCATTCATATATTATAAATTTACTTGCCAAATTTCAACAAAAGCTGGTTTGTAGTTTTTGAGAAAATGGTTAATGAAGTTTGTTGTTACTTATATCATATTTTGTTGCAACTTCATACATATAGTTGAATGTCAATATAAAAATTGTTATGCCTTCATCAAGATTACTAAAGTGAATATTCATTAATTAAGGAAGAATTCATTTGTTCTATCCATTTCATGAGCTGAGATGAACATATTTTTTATTGCTTGGTTAACACATGGGTTTTTGTCTTTGGGTTGCATGGGGACATGCAATATATTCAGGTTTTCGTTGCATGAGGACATGCAACATATTGAGTGTGGGGGTATGTTGGGCCGTTAATATGCCATTATTATTATCACTTATGAATGCTTATTCCACTCATTTCTACCATTCTTCATCACGTCATTTATTATAATTTATTATTTAAATCCATTTTATAAATGATTTATGCTCTTATGGATGAATATTATTTATCTTACTTTATTTCTAATAAATTGATGATTATGAATTATTTTATCAATGATAGTTTTAATAAGTTGGTTATAACATTATTCACCATTTTTAGCCTCCAAGATAATTTCCAGATTGAAGATTTGATCATTAAAAGTGCCAACTCAGAAATGCGCTGGAATAAGGAGTGACAGTTTTGCGGTTGAGATTTTGAGCAAATGAAGACGAATCTGGAAAATCCGGAACATGGGTTTTGTTCAGAACGGACCCAATTAACTTTAGTAAAGAACGGTTTGCCCAAATTCGGCTTGTACTGAGAGAAACGCAGGGTTCTTTGAGCACGATTTTCTCAGATCTGTGGTTGCGACCGTCCTCCAAATCTCAGCTGCAAAGCCAAATTCGCCTTGTTCTTGTTGATCAAATGGTTAGAAGCAATCCAATTTTGTAATGTAAATCATGCTGTACTTATCTTTATTGTAACTTCTCTCTGATCTCTCTCTATTTAAATGAAAACAGAGATCAGAGATGGGGATGATTGAGGATGGAGAGACTTTTCTTATTGTAATTTGCAGAATTGTGCATCGGCTCTTGTTAAGAGAGTGTGAGCTATTTGTAAACATTATTGATGCTTGATTAATAAAAGATTTCACTGTTGTTCCATTTCTCAAGCGCTGGAGTAAAGCACAGCAACGCTTCACCGGTGGTTGAGGGCCCGGCCCTGGTGGAGCGATCTGCTGTTTGTATTTCTATTAGTTTATTTCTGTTGTGTGAAGTTCGTTTATTTATTGAGTTATTGCTAATTGGATCAAATACAGAGTCATTGTTATTCCATTCTTTACAAGAAGCATGATTCATGATTCAATTGTTATAAAATGTTGTTTTTCTGTATCTAATTCCAGTTGTTGTTCCTTTTGTTTATGAATTACGATAGTTGATTGTTGCATGGTTGTCGACAGGATTAAAGAGTAGAAATCTAGTTTGCTTGGTTATGAATTGAATTCACTGTTTATTTTACGCTGTTATTCAATTCCTGTTCATTGCTTTTAGATTGGTGTTCCTTTCCAGTTTGCGTTTTAGATTTCATTTCCTTTGAGTTGTTTTCACTTGCTTTGAGATCTCTAAACTATAGAGGGCAGAGCTAATCATTCCAGGTCCCCAGATTTGGTCATCTCACATCGATTTCTAGGGGAAAGAGTTATTACTATTGCATCCCTAATCGATGTCTAGCAAGGTTGCTGTAGTGTAGTCTTTACATTTCTCTCATTTGTAATTAGATTTCTTTTCAAGCAGATTTCTTTTCAAGCATTTATTATTTCTGCATTTGTATTTCTATACTACATCTTCACAAACATTACTCTTGAGTAAATAGCCGCCTCAGACTGAGTACACTCTTGAAACAAAAAGTCGTCTCTGGGTTGACAATTAATGTGAGGTAATTAGGAGTTACAAAGACACCTTTTTATCGCTCCACAAGGTTTTGGGGATGTTTGAACTGGCTATCTTTACTTTCTTTGGCTCAGGTTTTGATCATAATAGAGCCAATATTTTGCACTTCAGAGGTTCATGTTTTGAGCACGTCTGAACCTCTCTTTTTTCTTTGTTTTTTGAAATTTTTTTCTCTTTTCTTGAAACAATACACTGTAATGGTATGTACAATGGAAATGGAAACTGGAAATTGGAAATCAGCAGAAGTAGTGCTTGAGCATCCTTCCATTGACAAGACCCCCAAATAGCTTTGTACCATCTAATTCTTGTAGGAAGAAGGCATTTGGCCCCACAGTGGCCTGGATAATGTATGGAACTTGCCACAAACTGTCAAACTTGTCGTGTTTTCCTTTGTCCTCTCTCCTTGAGTCCCACTTCAGAACTTTATCTCCAATTTTGAAATCAGCAGCTTTGGTTCTTTTTTTAAACAACTTCTTTATATTTTCCTGAAATTTCAATGCTCTGTTGTAAACCTCTTCCCTTGTTTGCTGGAGATGAATTTTCTAGTTTATCCTTCTAATCATGCTGTCTTCTTCTGTCTGGATCTCTTGGACAAAGTTGATCACTGGTACACCCAAACTGGTAGGAAACACTGCTTCTGTTCCATAGACAAGCTGGTATGGTGACATGCCAATGGATTTCTTTGTTGTAAGCCTGTCAGCCCATAAAGCATGCACTAACTTGTTGTGCCATGACTTTTTGTTCTCTTCCAGTAGCTTTTTGATGATGGTCACCAGGCTCTTGTTTGATGATTCATCTAATCCATTACCTTGAGGGTAATAGGCAGTTGAATGACCGAGTGCTATTTGATACCTGTCACTAACTTGTTGTGCCATGAATTTTTGTTCTCTTCCAGTAGCTTTTTGATGATGGTCACCAGGCTCTTGTTTGATGATTCAGCTAATCCATTACCTTGAGGGTAATAGGCAGTTGAATGACCGAGTGCTATTTGATACCTGTGACAAAAATCAACCATTTTCCTGGATCCAAAAGCAGCAGCATTATCAGTGATTATTTTCCTTGGGCAGCCAAACCGAGAGAGGATATGACCTTCTAGGAACCTGATGGTGACTGAATCTGTGACATTCCTAGTAGGTATGGCCTCTATCCACTTAGTGAAGTAGTCTGTGGCTGTCAAGATCCATTTGTGTTGTGCAGAGGAAGCAGGATGAATTTATCCTATGAAATATAGGCCCCATTGCATAAAAGGACCTTCAATAGTGATGGGTTGTAGAGGTAAGGGGAGGAGTTTTCTTTTGCCTTCAAAAATCTAGCATTTGTAGCAGGCAATTATCATCTTACGGATATCATTGAAAAGTGTGGGCCAATAGTAGCCAGCTCTGAGTATTTTGTTTGCAGTGGCTTTCCAGTTCAGGTGGCCTAAACACTCTCTTGCATGGAATTCTTATTTGATCCTCTCGGCTTCAGACTCAGGCAAACATTTAAGCAATAGGCCATTCGGATTTTTCCAGTATAAGCCTTCATTCATTGTGCAATAGCTTTTGGCCTTTAGCTTTAAGAATCTGGCCTTGGTCTTTGATAGTTTAGGAGGGGCATTAAGGTGTGTAAGCACATACAGAATGTCAGAATACCAAGGAGAGCTCTGAAACTTCTCTTCAACCGTGGGATCAGGCAATCCCTGCTGCTCATCCAAGGTATCTACCATGTTAATGTCAAGGACTTGTAGATTTGATTCAGCCATTAGTTGTGCTAGGCCCTGAACTTTGATTAGTTTGGTGGGTTTTATCTCAAGGTCGTATTCTAAGATCACAACAATCCATTTTCCCCTCTTCCCATCTGGGTCTTGGGACAAGATGTCTTTAGCCACTATGTTGGTACATAGGCTGTGGTGTGGGAATGCAGTATGTACACCCTAAAGTGTTTCAAGGCCTTAATAAGAGCATAGGCCTGTTTTTCCATTATGTTGTATTTCAAGGGTGCATCTCTCAGTGCTTTGCTGAAGAAAGAAATGGGCTACTCCATTCCCTATGGATCTTTCTGCAGTAGAACTGCAGCTATTGTATGTTTTGAGGCAAATGAAAAAATCAGGAAATATTTTGAGAAATCTGGGCTAATTATGACAGGAGCCTGGGTGATTGCAAGTTTAACTGATTCAAAATATTTCTTAGCTTCAACAGTCCACTTAACTCCTACACCTTTCTTTAACATGTTAGTCATATTCCTCAGGTGTTCAGCTAAGTTGGGAATAAACCTCCTGAGGAAGTTGATTTTCCCGATGAAGGACTGTAACTCTTTGATATTTATCGGGTGTGTTATTTGTAGTATTCCCTCAACTCTTTGTGGGTCTATACTAATCCCCTTCTCAGATATGATGTGGCCAAGAAGTTTCCCTTCCTATAGTCCGAATACAGTATTTTTGGGATTTAGTGACAGACCAAACCTCCTACATTTTTCAAACACTTTTCTCAGGTGCTCTAGGTGTTCTTCCTCAGTCTTAGAATAGAATGCTATGTCGTCCAGATATATGACAATGAAGTTCCCTATCTCATATGAAAAAGCTATGTCCATTTCTCTTTGGAAGGTTGCGCCAGCGTTCATCAGTCCAAAAGGCATTTTTACATACATAAAAGTGACCCATGGAGTGGTAAAGGCTGTTCTGAGTTGGTCTTTTGGGATTACTAAGACTTGGTTGTAACCTAAAAAACCATCTATGAGGGAGATCCTTTTAGAGCCTACTACCCTCTGAAGAATATGTTCCATTTTAGGCAAAGGCTAATTGTCTTTGAGTGAGGCTCTATTAAGATTCCTGAAATCAATGCATAATCTGATCTCACCTATTTTCTTTCTCGCCGCCACTAGGTTTGATACCCAATCAGAGAACCTCACAGGCAAAATTATACCTGCCTCATACATCTTCTTAATCTCTTTTTCCACTGCAGGCATTTGTTTTGGGTTTATTCTGTGGAGTTTTGTCTGAAGGGTTTCTGATTTTCTTTCAAGGGTATTTTATGTTGTATGATGTTTGTGTCATAGGCCCTCAAATCTTCATAACTCCAAGCAAACACATCAATGAATTCCTTGAATAGGTCAATGTATCTATTTTTCATGTTTGCAGGCAGGGACTTAGCCAATTTGATCTTCTTGGGTCTGTCTTTAGTGCCTATGTTGCATTCGTCGACATCAGAGTCTGCATGCTCTATAGTGGGATTTTTTGCTACGTCATCAAAGTCAAAAAGGTCTTCTAAAGGTGCCATAACTCGAGGTATATTCTTATCTTTGGTTTGCAGCACCTCTAATTCTTCACTATCTGCATTTTCACATTTTTCGTTTGGATTTCCAGTCTGTTCATTTAAAGTGTTTATTTCTATGTTACAGGGTGTCTCTTCTTAATCTTAGGACTCTTCACTTAGGCAGCTACTGTCAGATTTGGAGTCTGAATCAGAAAATTCAAACTCATTTCTGCCTACCAGGAAATCTTCAATCTGTTTATCGCCCTCAAAGACCTGCCAATATTTTTCATTGTCTAGCACTGTAGGTCTGAAATTGGTCTGAATGATGATGTGTTGGTCACTAGGAGGTTTATGATATGAACTAGCCATGCAGGCTAGTCCATTTGCAATTTCGTTCTGACCCCTAGGGACAAACACCAGATCGTATTCCACAAAAGTTTTCAATAGATCCATAGTGTCATTCCTGTATGCCCTCAGTCTAGGATGTTTGGTTGTATATTGACCATTTACCTGTTTAATGATCAGCTCATAGTATCCACGTACAGTTATCCTACGGGCTCCTAATTTTCTCAACAGGTTTAAGCCTAAAATAAGAGCCTCATATTCTACAATATTATTTGTACATTTGAAGTGCAGGTTGCAATCATGGTTCTCTGCATAGTCACTCTCTGTGTTATGTATCCACACTCCTGCTCCAACAGTTCTCTTGGTACAGGACCCATCGAAATTCATTTCCCATAAGGTTTCATTCTCGGGTTTATCATCGTTTCGTTCTTGGTGTGGTGTATGTGTTTGTGGAGGGTGACTAATTAGCTGATGACATTATGTCTCTGGCTCACTTTGAGTTTTTGTTTCAGCGCACTGTTCAGAGTTCTCTATATCATTCTCCTCCGAGTCTAGAGTAGCCATTATGTTAAAGTCCATGGGCTCTATTTCCTTGTTTGTATCTTTATTTTGGGACTCTGACCCCTCTAAGGATTCATCATTACAAAGGATGAAGGAGTCAAGTTCTGTATGTACAGAGTATAAAGGAGAGTTTTCAGGCTTTTCGGGGCTACTGACCAGAAATTTCATTTGTGCCTCTCTGTACAGTCTTCTAAGTTGGCCAAATATTGGGATTGTGGCATAAGCCCCATCCATCTGCATTGTGCCTTGCAGGTTGGCTCCCCATGATCTTGACAATAAAATGCCATACTTGGGTGGCACATCTGCCACCACAACATCCATGACCATACATTTTGCTGGAATCTGGGTAAGGTTTACACATAGGTCTTTGATTAGGCCAAGACACTTTACTTTGCTAGAGTCAAATAAATATAGGTCTTTATAGGGACGGGTTATCTCTAGGCCTAATCTTTCCATCACTACTTTAGGCATCAGGTTGTGCGATGCCCCAGAATCATGCATTGCATTTTGGAGGATCCTATCATGGATATTAAGACTGATATAAAAAGGGGGCACTACCCCTTCCTTCTATCTTTCCTAGTCAACCTGGTATTATGCAAGAACCTAATTCATAATTTCAAGGTTATGCACAACAATCTCAAATTAATTGGAACATGCCCTTTCCTTGGAAACCTTGGCCATCTCAACCCGAAAACCAATATTCGAAAGAAGGTTGGAAAGGACATTATGGGAGAAATCCAAAATACCCTCAATAGTTTCCTCAATCTCCTCCATACCCAAATCCATGTTATCCATACCATTCAACTCTACCAAAATTACATCCTCAACCATATCTATCTCAAATATCCACTCCCAATCAATTACCTGTACAATAATTTCCGAACCCCAAACAATAAAGTAACTCACCCCACTTATAATGTTGAGGTACAACACTTCCAAACAAATCCTCTTTATCTAAATGGTATTCATCTTATATCAAGAAGAGTGTTGCAAAAAATATATTCTCATGATGTCATTGTAGAACAACATCCAAAAGAAGATCTAGAAGAATCATGTACTACATTTGATGGAGAGCAGCCATTGGAGCCTAAGATTGAAGAATTTATACTATTCTTATCATCATATCCTTTATGTGTTCAAGGGAGTAATCTAAAAATAGTATAATATTTGAATGGCACGGAAGAAGAAGGCATACAAAATGATCCAAATGAGAAATATAACCAAGGGAATCATAACTATATTAAACTTTGGTTCCAAACAATCATTAAGTTGGAGCATCACTCTCTTCTTCAACAATTCTTGACATCATCAAAGCAATTGGTCCCTCATATTCAAGTACATGCCAAAGCATATATTTTGAGCCTATACATGAATTTATATTTTATTTTTTTATGCAGATTGATCCAATGGAAGTATTCCTATAATTGAAAGATATTTTAATTTTCTTTTCAAGTAGAGTATGATAAAGGAATAAAAAAATTAAAGAAAAAAGAGAAAAAAATAAAATAAGAGGAAAAAAGAAAATATCAGGTAAAAACGTCCTTTGAGGTTCCTAGATTGGCTCACTGGTTGAAAACCTATATGAGACAATCAATGGGTTTAAAAAAAGAAAAAAGGGAAAAAATAAAATCCTAGGTGAAAACCTCCTCTGGGGTGTCTAGGCAGACCTACTAGTTGAAAACCTCATTGAGGCAGCGAGTAAGCCTAAGAAAAAAGAAAATAATGAAAAAATGAAAGTGAAAAAATTATTGTCTCCAAGTATCTCTCTCTGACTAGTGCAGGTGTTCTCCAACCTGTGCAAGCAACAAAACAACTTAACACCACAAGAAGAAGTTGATTACAAGTTTAGTTAAGGGAAGTCAAACTTAATCTTTCGCCTCATTTTCCCAGATGCTTCAATAGGACCAAGGAAATTTTAGTCCATCAACCTCATTCATTTCTAACATCCATCCATTATTCTCAATCCTTTCCCATTCATTCCCCCCCTTGTCCTAAAGAGCTGCAAGAAAGTTTTGTGTTGCTACATGATTGCCAAAAAACATAGGGAATAAATTGTTTTGACCATATATAAAAAAAAATTGAATATTTTTGCTGAGTTGTTTCATGGGGAGATGCATAAGGATGATGGTAACATGCTTAAAAAATTTCACCAAATTCCATCTAATACTTTTCGAGAAATTAACCACCATCACCTACAACCATTTTCCATTTTTCTCGAGGTTTGTGAATCCATTGGCTAATATTTTTATGGGGAGATGAATGAGGATGATGTAAAAATTCTCAAAAAATTAAAAGTGAATCCAATATACCATTTGAGAGATATATATTAAACAAATCTGCTATAGAATTGTCATGTAGTGCTACATGATTGTCCTAGAATTGCTACAGGATTGTTATCGACATAAATAAAGGGGCCAAATTTTATGTTTTCATTGGGGGAAATGAAAAAATAAGTATATCACACCTCCATAATCCATCCTTCACACCACTTAGTCACTTCCCCATCCAAAAATTCATCTTTTTCCATGAAAAAAACTCATTTACACCCCCTCTACCCCAATTTTCACCACCACCAAGTTTCTTGTCCCTATCCATTAGCTCACCATGAATTATAAGAGTCGCTGAATTCATTGAATGAAGATTATTGTGGTCTTGGAGGGCTTTGTGTGACTGCTACATGAAATAATTCAATCATGTAGTAGCATTCACAAACCCTACCAAACCACTGTTGGAGACACTTGACAGCACCAAAGTGAAGACTTAGTCATCCTAAAGCATTGAAGGACAATATTTGTGATCTTAGGAAACCACACAAATCTTGATGATTTTTTACAGGGTCACTTTTCATATCCAACAATAACAGATCGATCTACCATTTGAAGGACCTGCAACAACAAACTTCTCTCAAGAATATTCTCTTGGATTTCCCATTTAAGATACTGATATCAATATTCTTGTGAAGAACATCCCTCTATCTTTCCTTCCCAACTTCCATGGTATAAGGCCAGAGGATCTGGAAATATTTCTCATTGAATTTGAAATAATTTGTAGATCTTATGGTTACTTATTAAACACTCAAAAATTGAGATTGTTTTTGGCAACAATGAAGGATAAAGCTCTTAAATGGTTCATGAGTTTAGGTAATAATTCAATAATATCATGGAATAATATGCAAATGATATTTCTAGAAAAATATGAAGATTGTGATATTAAAGAATAAATATTTAGAATGACTCAAAAAGAAGATGAGAGACTTGAGGATCGAATATACATATTTATGTATAATGTTGAGAGGGAAAAACTACATCATTTAGGATTTGACACACTAAAAACCCTCTTACTGAGAATAATTAGGGATGAGTGGATTGATCTCCTTGACTTGATGAGTATAGGTGATGTGTAACAATTATAATTTGAAGAAATTTATGAAATATGAAAGTTCAGATCAAGTGGAAGGTAAAGAGTAAGTAAATCATCATCAAGATTAGTAAGTCAAGATGAACATGAAATTTTCTTGATAACTTTAAAAAATAAATTATTAGCAATATAAGTGAACAAGTAGAAATGCTAAGAATGAAAAATGAGTAAAAATATCATGCTAATATTTTTGTTACCCATGGAGAATCACATGCTATTAAATATTTTCCATCATTACCAAGGTTGGAGAGAGTTTACCAGGAGGAAAATGGAGCAAGTAAATCACCAAATAAACTTTTTTATGTAGCTCCAAGAAGACCATGGAAGCCCAGTCAACTTGGTATGATGCAATAACCTAATTCATAATTTCAAGGTTATGCATAACCATCTAAAATTAAATGGAACATGCCCTTTCATTGGCAACCTTGGCCATCTCAACTCGAAAACCAATCTTCGAAAGAAGGTTGGAAAGGACATTATGGGATAAATCCATAATATCATCAATAGTTTCCTCAATCTCCTCCATACCCAAATCCATGTTATCCATACCATTCAACCCTACCACAACCACATCCTCAACCGTATCTATCTCAAATATCCACTCCTAATCAATTACCTATACAATAATTTCCGAACCCCAAACAATAAAGTAACTCAATGCACTTATAATGTTGAGGTACAACACTTCCAAAAAAATCCTCTTTATCTAAATGGTATTCATCTTATATCAAGAAGAGTGTTGCAAAAAATAGATTCTCCTGATGTCATTGTAGAACAACATTCAAAAGAAGGAGATCTAGAAGAATCATGTACTACATTTGATGGAGGAACAACCATTGGAGCCTAATATTGAAGAATTTATACTATTCTTATCATCATATCCTTTATGTGTTCAAGGGAGTAATCTAAAAATAGTATAATATTTGAATGGCACGGAAGAAGAAGGCATACAAAATAATTCAAATGAGAAATTGAACCAAGGGAATCATAACTATATTAAACTTTGGTTCCAAAAAATCATTAAGTTGGAGCATCACTCTCTTCTTCAACAATTCTTGACATAATCAAAGTAGTTGGTCCCTCATATTCAGGTACATGCCAAAGCATATATTTCAAGCCTATACATGAATCTATATTTCATATTTTTATGCAAATGGATCCATTGGAAGTATTCCTATAATTGAAAGATGTTTAGTTTTTCTTTTCAAGTAGAGTAGGATAAAGGAATAAAAAAATTAAAGAAAAAAGAGAAAAAAATAAAATAAGAGGAAAAAAATATCAGGTGAAAACGTCCTTTGAGGTTCCTAGATTGGCTCACTGGTTGAAAACCTATATGAGACAATCAATGGGTTGAAAAAAAATAAAAAAGGGAAAAAATAAAATCCTAGGTGAAAACCTCCTCTAGGGTGTCTAGGCAAACCTACTCGTTGAAAACCTAATTGAGGCAACAAGTAAGCCTAAGAAAAAAGAAAATAATGAAAAATGAAAATAAAAAAAATTCTTGTCTCCAGGTATCTCTCTCTGACGAGTGTAGGTGTTCTCCAACCTGTCCAAGAAACAACAACTACTTAACACCACAAGAAGAAGTTGATTACAAGTTTAGTCAAGGGAAGTCAAACTTAATCTTTCACCTCATTTTTCCATATGCTCCAATAGGACCAAGGACATTTCAGTCCATCAGCCTCATCCATTTCCAACATCCATCCATTATTTCCAATCCTTTCCCATTCATTTCCCCCATTGTCCTAAAGTGCTACAAGAAAGTTCTGTGTTGCTACAGGATTGCCAAAAAACACAGGGAATAATTTTTTTTGACCATATATAAAAAACCTTGAATATTTTTGCTGAGTTGTTTCATGGGGAGATGCATAAGGATGATGGTAACATGTTTAAAAAATTTCATCAAATTCCATCTAATACTTTTCGAGAAATTGACCACCATCACCTACAACCATTTTCCATTTTTCTCGAGGTTTGTGAATCCATTGTCTAATATTTTTATGGGGAGATGCATGAGGATGATGTAAAAATTATCAAAAAAATACAAGTGAATCCAATATACCATTTGAGAGATATGGATTAAACAAATTTGCTACAGAATTTTCATGTAGTGCTACATGATTGTCCCAGAATTGCTACAGATTGTGATCGACATAAATAGAGGGGCCAAATTTTATGTTTTCATTGGGGGAAAAAAAAAGTCTACCAAACCTCCATAATCCATCCTTCACACCATTTAGTCACTTCTCCATCCAAAAATTCATCTTTTTCCATGAAAAAAACTCATTTACACCCCCTCTACCCCAATTTTCACCACCACCAAAGTTTCTTGTCCCTATCCATGAGTTCACCATGAATTATAAGAGTCGTTGAATGCATTGAATGAAGATTATTGTGGTCTTGGAGGGTTTTGTGTGACTGCTACATGAAATAATTCAATCATGTAGTAGCATTCAAAAACCCTACCAAACCACAGTTGGAGACACTTGACAAAACCAGAGTGAAAACTTAGTCATCTTGAAGAATTGAAGGACAATATTGGTGATCTTGGGAAACCACACAACTCTTAAGGAGTTGTTACAGGGTCACTTTTCATATCCAACAATAGTAGATCGATTTACCATTTTAAGTACCCGCAACAACAAACTTCTCTTAGTCAGACAACTATCAAAAAATATCTACAATTTGTTTTTGTTCAAAAGAACGACTTGAGAATAAAGCAACTAGCATGGAAAAAAACACGTCAAACAGTCAACATATCAACCACCATTTATGAAGTAGCGTGCAGACATTAAGGTAGACATAAATCATCAGGTAGGCAAAAGTGTACATTTTTATTCACCTATCCTCTTAAGTGTATTATGGCTAAAAATTTATTGTCAATGCAAAAGAGAGAAGATTTTGTAGGCTGAAGGTGGCCAATAGTCTCGGCCACCCTAAAAAAAGTAAGTGAAGTCAACTGCATCTCTCATGAAACATGGGGAAAATGAAAAAAATAAGGGTGATAATTTCAAGAGTTGGGTCAATGGTTTTGAGAAGTTACAAGGTTGGTAGGTAGGGGCCAGCTCATACAATGCACTGAGCCAACCACCAAACCACGAAAGGAATAAATTTACAAGACAAAATCTCATTTGTACCAAGAATTCATTCCTAAAATTAAAAGAGAGTCCCACTAAGACGTCAAAAGTCGAGCTAGAAATGACCAAGGGTCCCCTAGGGTGCTACAACGAAGATACAAAGTCAAACAACAAGTGGTACAGGATTAGAGGAAGCTGCTACATGATTACAAATTGCTACTACAGGATTTTAGACTACTATTATAGGATTGGGGACAATGCTACAAGATCGGGTCGAGAGGTGAAATCGTTTTAAATTGATGTGAATTTTCCTCCAAATCTCCACAACCAGGAAGGAGTATCCTAGGGAGAGGTAATTTGTGCACTTTCCTCACCTCCCCTTGTACAAAGAGTTAGATAATTTTTTTAAATTTATTCCTATACAAAAATCATGTAGCAAACCATTAAAAATTGATTTTTTTTTTTTTTAAATCTTCTATATGTGAGGGAAGCAAGGTAGTATCAGGATTAATTTTATTTGAATTTGGCCTATAATTTTCCTCCCTATAGCTAGAATAAGAACACCACCCCTCTCACCTTTTCCTTGAAACCATAAGCTACTCAGAAAACAACAATTGAAAAAAAATTCCTTGAAAATTTGTAAGAAGCTACAATAGGGCACATAGGGGGGTGGATTAACCATAGAGAGCCCACATGTAAGAAAGAGAAGAGGAAGCTAATGAAGAAGTAGAAGAGGATGGAGAAGAGGGAGATACTTGCCAAAAGAAAAAGTTAAGGAGAAAGAAGGAGAAGCAAAGGCACAAAATGTGCTAAACACCAAAACAACGGTGCCTAAGAAAGACCTAATCAAACTTTTTGTGACACAAATATAAGAACAAAGAAATCCAAAGGAAATTGGAAATCATCTAGGTCACAAAAGAGAAGGAGGGAACAAAAGGAAAGAAGGAATTCACCATCAAAAGAGAACTCAAACCACATTTATGAATTATTTTTTCCAAGGGGTCTCTAATCTCTTCTAATTTGTGTCCAAGGCTTGGAAGATCTTATAGAAATGTAAGGGCAAAAAACTAGGCATGAGGTGCAATTATGGTCAAGATCTAATATATTTTGTGATGTGCTACATGATGCTACATGTTAGCTACATGATTCTCTATATTTCTACAAGATTTCATCTGAAGGCATTTTGAGGGTTCCAAAGGAGACCAAATGGTGGGAAAGGTAGAAAGAGGTTCAAAAAGAATGTTGAATACCTTTGCAATCCTATAAACCTTCAAGAGCCCATATTACATAGGGGTAAAAGCTTAGATGAATCTATCGAGGTAGTAAAAGAAGTCGCAGACCCCCAGACTGTAAAGCTCGCTGAAGTATGTCTTCGCTCAACTTTCTTCACCTTCCAAGGAGAAATTTTCAAACAAACATCTGGAGTAGCTATCGAATCTCCGCTATCCCCCATAGTGGATAGTCTCTTCATGAAAATATTTGAAAAGGAAGCCCTTGAAACTTACCCATTAAAACCTAAATTTTGGATTAGATTCGTGGATGACACCAGTGTCAATTGGCCTCATGGGGATGAGGAGTTAAAAATGTTCCAAAACCACCTTAATAACATATCCAAGGATATCCAGTTTACAATGGAAGGTGAAGATAACAACTGCATCCCATTCCTAGAAATTCTCCTCATCAGAAGTAAAGATGAATCTATTGGACATAAAGTGTTTAGAAAAAAAGCGCACACAGATAATTACCTTCATGTGTGTTCACACCACCATCTTGCCTAGAAGATGGGGGTGCTTATGACTCTTTTCACACGAGCATTCATGATATTAGATGATAGTCACGTTGAAGAAAAAAATGAATATTTAAGAAAGGCATTCATAAGCGTGGGATATAAAAATAAAGACGTCATCAAAGCCATTCAAAGAGTCAGATCCAAAAATAAAATAAATCCATGAGAAGATTCCCTTACCACAAAAGCATACCTTCCTTACATTTAGGGAGTCACAGACAAGCTAGAAAAGGTTCTTGCTAAAAAAGATATTGGAACCTCTTTTAAGCCTCTAATGACCATCAAACAAAGAATGAAATCTGTCAAATACAACCCCGATCACCTCCAACAAAAGGGTTTTTACAAAATAAATTTCTCTTGTGGGGAGTGTTATATTGGAGAAACATGAAGGTATTTCAAAATCAGGCTTAAAGAGCATGGCACTGACATCAGAAATGGAAGAACCCGAATGTCGGCTCTGGCTGAACACATTAATAATACTTGTCACCATATATGCCTTGAAGACGCTATGGTGATTGCCAATGAAAAAAACCATTTCAAACGTAAAATTCGTGATGCGCTGGAAATCATCAAAAACCCCAAAAAACTCAACAAGGATGGGGGTTTGGAGGTTAGCAGAAATTGGATCCTCTTATTTCCATTCTCATAAAGTATAATCCCATATCATTGTACATTAGTTCCATCTCACCCCTCCCCAAAGCTCTAATTTATCCCCTAGCGCCTCCTCAATTCAGCTCCCTTTCTCTCTAATATAATAATCCCTTTGCCCATTTATGCCCCTGGATGTTCGCATATAATACTCCATTCTTCTATTCTCCCCTCCTCCTCCTCCTCCTCCTCCTCTCCATTCATTGTAACCCCCTCTGAATAATCACTGTCGCCCCTCCATCTCACCTATTCTTCATTCTTCCCTTCACTTCTCATCAACCCCCTCCTTTAGCCCCCTTGAAATTAACTTTTCAAAAATTTCCTAAAATTAACCCTCTATAAGCATTAATCCTATTAAATTAAATTAAATATCTAATAAAAATTGACTATATTATTATCATTAATTAACAAATATTATTAGTAATAGTTAACTATTACTAATAATATTTGTTAATTAAAATTAATAATATTACACTTTTAAGAATAATAAGACTTCATCATAATAATATTACATCTCCTTATCATTTATAACTTTGACCATAACCTTATTAACATCAAACTTAAAAATTTATTCATAATTTATAAATATTAATCCTTATTATTATTAATTAACGAACATTATTAGTAATAAAAATTTACTATTACTAATTAAATATTATAATAAAGTACAAACAAATTCTAATAATCCCCCCTTATCATTCCCTTTTTATCTGTTAATTGCTTTATCTTGACCTAATAAAACCCTTAATTTATTATAAAATTTAAAATACCTATTGGATAATTAAACCCATTATTAATATTAATATTTTTTAATATTATTGTCAATTAAATTATTTCTAATAATATTTTAATTAATATCAATAAGTGATCATTATTATTAATTAAATAATAATAATAATAATAATAATAATAATAAATTAGCTAAAATAAACTTATTATGATCCTTTGATACTTTTACTGGTCGGCTCCTCCTTTCTCCTCATTTGCTCCTTTAGCTCCATTCTGTATTTATTGCATTGGTCCTCCTCTCTTCTTGGTAGGTTTTGTCCTCATGATGAGTCTTGTTTTATACTCAAAACGTAGATAGAAAAGTAAAGATTGTGGAGATTCCAAATTCCCTATTTCAAAACTTACACCACAGAAACCTTCAAACTATCAAGAATAATGGTCTCTAGCAAAATTGTGATTTTTTTGTGCATAGAAATTTTAGAAAAATGAGCGAAAATGAAATGAGGGTGTGAAGGGAGATGGTATGAATGAAATGGAGATGATGCCACTTTTCCCTACAAGCCAACAAAGTTCACCTGCAAAGAGAAAAGTTAAGTTTTTTTGCTTGAAAAGACTACTATACAAATGCATAAAAGAACAACTATATTTTGTGCTTGTCTTTGAAGAACCTACAACCATGCTTCTTAAGGGAAATGTTATGAAACTAGCTCATAAAATAGAATAAAAAGTGAGACCAACGACTTAAAAATAATCGACTTCAAGGGGGAAACCTCCTTTACATTACATAAATGAATAATTATTGGATGATAAAAAAAACAAAAATTGCTTTCTATATATATAAGTCTAAGGGGTGCCAATATAATTAGAGCCTACATAAGAATAATACTATAAGGGCACAACAATAACAATAGTGGGCTTCTATGGGGCACAATAATAAAAATATCTGGTCTACATGGGCACAATAATAACAATAAGGGGGCTACACTAACACTAACAATAAGGGGCTACACTAGTATTATAGGGACTTAACATGCCCCTCTCCTTAAAAAAAGTGTTGTCCTCAATGATTGAGTAGTTTTGGATGCTTCTGTATAAAATTCTTATCATCCCATGTGGAATATTCAACAAGTAAGTTCTTCCACTTGATGAGATACACTGAAATTGATCGATTTCATAGTTGTCCAGTTCTTGTTTCTGTGACTACTTTAGGTTCCAATATGGTTTTTTCCTTCCTCATCAAGTTCTAGCAATATTGTGTGAACTGGGAGTTTGTCACCTATAACCTTCTTTAAGCATGAAACATGGAAAACTGGGTGCACTTAGGAAGATCCAAGAAGCTATAATTTGTATGCCATGGTAACAATATTTTGCAACACCTTGTAAGGACCATGGTACTTTGGAAATAATTTATTATCCTTCTTAGCTTGCTTGAGGGACATTTGTTTGTACAGTTGTAGCCGTAAAAATACCTAGTCTCCTACATCAAAACTTCTTTCACTACTTTGTTGATTCGCCTGTTGTTTCATTCAATTTTGCGCCAAATATAGGTTATCCTTTAAGAGTTGGAGAACTTGAGAACCTGTTGTTGATGCTCGATGTGATCTTCCATTGCTTGAACCTTATACTTTTCTCTTAAATATGATGTGATGAACGATGGATGATATCCATAAAGTGCCATAAATGGTGTCATTTTTGTTGCAATGTGGAAGGAAGTGTTATACCACCATTCAACGAGAGGTAACCACTTAACCCATTGTTTTTTTTTAATAGCTAAAAAGAAACAAAGATATCCTTCCAAAAATTTGTTCACTATCTCAGTTTTCCCATCACATTGAGGATGGTAAGATGAGCTATGAGCTAGTTGAGTACCCAGACAAGAAAATAATTCCGTCCAAAAATTTCTAGTGAAAATGGGATCTCTATCACTTACAATAATATTTGGGTTTCCATGTAGCTTTTGAATTGTTTCCATAAATGCAGTAGAAACTATATTGGCTTTAAAAGGATGAGATAATGCACAAAAGTTTGCATACTTGGTAAGTTTATCAAATACCACCATGATGACACTCTTTCCTTCGGACTTGGGTAAACATGTAATAAAATCCTTTGAAACCTCCTCCCAACGTTGAATTGGAATAGATAAAGGTTGTAGCAGACCCAAGGTTTTAATTGTATGAACTTTATTTTGTTGGAAAACCAAAAATTCTGCCACAAAATTTTGAATATCATATCTAAGGCCATCCCAAAAAAATTCTTTCTTGACCCTGTGGTAATTTAAAAAAAATCCCGAGTGTCCTCCTAAGGGAGAGGTGTGCAATTCCAAAATAATATATTTTTTTAGTTGGTAATTATTAAAAATATATAAGCGATCTTTGTACCATAATGAATCATTTTTCCAGCTAAATGTATCAAATGTATTGGGATCTTGCTGCAACTTTTGAATGAGTATCCACACTTCTTTATCATTATTCCATTCATCCCTTACTTCGGTTATCCAATCTGGTTGGATAATAGAAATGGAATAAAGTGATGCTTCCACATCCTCATCCTTTCTTGAGAGTGCATCTGTAACAACATTTAGCTTCCCTTTTTTGTAGATGATTTCAAGGTAATAATCCAACATCTTTGTGACCCATTTTTGCTGCTCTTCAGAAGATAGTCTTTGTTCCAAAAATTATTTTAGACTATCATGATTTGTTTTTACCTTAAATTTTCTTCCCATTAGGCAAGGTCTCCATTTCTTTAGTGGATGTAGTATTGCCAACATTTCCTTCTCATAAATAGGTTTTTGTCAATACTTTCCTTTCATTGGATGACTTTCAAATGAAACAGGTCTTCCTTATTTCATTAAAACAATACCAATTCCATTTCCCGAGGCATCATATTCTACAATAAATGTTTTTGTGAAGTCTGGTGTAGCTAAGACCAGTGCTTGGCACATTTCGTCTTTAAGATGTTTAAAGGCCTTAGTTGCTTTTGGAGTCTGAGAAAATGCATCTTTCTTCAATAATGTTGTTAGAGTTGCCGCTATTCTCCCATAATTTTTAACAAACTTGTGATAATACCCTATTAACCCTAGAAATCCTCGTAGATGATTTATTATTGTGAGGATTTTCCATTCCTTAATGGCTTTAATTTTGTTAGGATCTACCTTAACAACCTCATGAGATACAATATTACCCAGATATTCCACCTCATGTACTCCAAATAAACATTTGGAGGTTTTTGCATATAATTGTTTCTCCTCTAGTAGTTTGAGAACCCTGTCAACATGTTGAATATGATCCTCCCAAGACTTGTTTTATATTAGTATATCATCAAAAAATACTAACAAAAATTTCCAAGGAAGTGTTTGAAAGTGGAAATCATCGACCCTTGAAATTTAGAAGGTGCATTGATAAGGCCAAAAGGCATGACCAAAAATTCATAATGACCCTCATGAGTTATAAATTTTGTTTTGGAAATGTCTAAGTCTTCATTCTAATTTTATGATATCCTGAACGAAAATCCAATTTGGTGAAGTAAATTTCTCCATGTAATTCATCCAATAATTTGTCAATGACATGAATGGAAAATTTATCTTTAATAGTGAGCTTATTGAGCTCCCTATAATCTAGAAACATGCGCCATGATCCATCCTTCTTATGCACCAATACTACTATAGTAGAGAAATAACTTTGACTATGTTGAATTATACATGCCTCTAGCATTTCTGCAATCATACGTCCAATTTCACTCTTTTGGGCATAGGGATATCTGTAGGGCCTGATTTTTGGAGGAACACTTCCTGGAATCAAAAGAATAACATTATCATGATGATGAATAGGTGGGAGGAATTTCAGAGTCTCAAATACTTTGGAATGATTTTCCAAGACTTTTTGGAGATATGGATGAATATAAGATTTCGATGTTTGAAACTCTAGTGAGCATAATTATGCAATTACGCCTCATTGTTATTTCTTTAGAACCTCTATCATCAAATTATAGTTGATTATATTGCCTAGTTTCCCTATGATACCCCTTAATTCAAATTCCTTTCCTTCCCAAAAATATTTCAAGAAAATTTCTTGAAAATTAAAAGCTATCCTACCCAAAGATTGTAACCATTGAACTCCTAGTACAACATCAGCACCACCCATTGTAATGGAAAGCACTGGGATATTCAAGACATATCCCCCCATGGTTAGATTGATATTATGGCACTTTCTAGAGAAATTTATGGTTCCTCCTTTTGAAACCATCACTTGACACTCTGGTGCTAGATATAGGAAGAAATTCAATTCCTTGGCTAAATTACAATGAATAAAATCATGGGTACTACCTAAATCAATCAACACTATTACCTTTTTCTTCTTGATATGTACTTCTATCTTGAGAGTTTGAGGAGTGGTAATTCCTTCCAACGCATTAAAATATATGGTAGGATTCATTTATTCTTTCTCTAAGGTCGATTCCCGATGTATATCCTCTTCCTTTGAAGTTTCTTGTTCCTTTTCTTCCTCCTCTTCACAATCTATGTAGAATAATTTCTTCTCAGCACACTTATGACCTTTAGTGTATTTGTTATCACAACTATAACAAAGCGCTTTTCTCTTTTCTCTTCCAATTATTTAGGTTTCAACCTTGTAGGTTGTGGAAGGCTAGGAGCAACAACACTTCCATATTTATAGTTGTGAGTGGTAGGCTTCCTTGTTTCCATAATTTTTCTTTTTATTTTTCTTGCCAACTTGAATTCCTTCTCCAATGAATTAGGTTCCCAAATACGAACCTCATGTTGGATGTTATCCTTTAAAGTCCCTATGAATACATCAATCCTATGCTCCTCTGGAATATCATTTACCCTTATATTCAATTTTTGGAATTCCCATATGTGCTCCGCCATTAAAGCCTTTTGTTTGAGATTTATCAATTTGCTAAAGAAGGTGTTTCTCTTTGTATATTCATAATGTGCTATCATTTCATCTGTAAAAATTGACCAAGTGACAAGTGGTTTATGAAAAAAGCCATCGATACCATACAATATGATTGGGTTCTAACGATAAAGTTTCAAAGTGTGCCTTTTGTGTGTGTTGCACATTATGGAGATCAAAATATTGCTCCATCTGTATTATCCATTTTACTGAATCCTTGCCATCAAAATTCCTCAAATCGATCTTTGGAATATGGTGGCTCTTAAATCCAATGTTATAGTCTATATAATCATGATTAATATTTCTTTTGTTCTCATCAAAAGTTTCATTTAATACCTTTTCGCCATTAGGAATCATTTCTTGTAGAAAAATTTTCAAACCTTCCTTCAAATCTTCGAGGTTGCCTTTTATTTTTGCTTCTATGTCATCCTTAAAACCTTTCATGTCTAATTTTAAACCATTCTTCAAACCTTCCATGCCTATTTTTAAACCAATATTCACACCTTCCATGTCTATTTTTAAACCATTCTTTAAACCATCCATCTTAGCTTCCATTTAAGTTTTGGTTACTCTTTGTAAGAGCGAAATTTCTTGCACTTGGTCTTGTAATTTTGATATATCATGATGCACTTCTTCCTGTTCATGTGTCATGGTAGAGATTTTTGAGGGCTTAATGGGTGTGGAGTTATTTTTGGGAGGCATTTTATAACCAAATATTGATACCAATGCTTCAATATGCCCTTGGAATCAGTTAAAACTGTTTTTTCAAACAAAATTTATGCAGTTAAAAAAAATACACACCTTTTTCTTGCTTTTTAGGTTCTCGATGTTGAATCTGTTGTATCTTTGTAATTTCAGATCCCCAGGTTTTGAACTTCCATTTTGTAGTATCCCTTTGAGTCTTCTTTCCAATGCCACATGTCATACCTAATTTTGATTCTTCAAGATAAAGTTATTCCCAATATCCCACAATGACCTAATTATGGACTGGTTCAGTAGAGAAAACTTGTGCAATGTGCCACATGTCACTGTTTCGACCTTCAGCAATGAAATTATACAAAAGAAACTAAAGCTTGTGTGATTTCGACCACTTTTTTCAGAATTCGAATCTGATGCTTGAAACTAAAGTTATGACGATTTACCCTTGGTCACCTGTTTGAGATGAAATTATGGATTGTGCAAAAACCCTGACTTCTTTATATCATTTCTCTGAAAATATAGTGAACCAAGATTTTTAAATTCATACACGAGGTTCATCAGTATTTCAACTCCACGTGGTTCCAATTTCAACTTCTCACACTTCATAAACAAAACTTTATAGTGAAAATTACAAGATGGCATGTTTGAAGAGGCGAAACCCTATAATCCAAAGCTTAAATACCAAATGTTATGGAACCATCTCACAAAATAGAAGAAAATATGTATCAAAGACTTAAAAATTATCCACTTCGAGGGGGAACCTACTTTACATTACATAGATGAACAATTCTTTGATTATAACAAAAAAAAAAAAACTACTTTATATATATAGGAGTCTAAGGGGTCCCAATATAATCAGAGCCTACATGACAATAATATGTAAGGGCACAACAATAACACTAGTGGGATTTTGTGGGGCACAATAATAAAAAAATGGGGACTACATGGGCATAACAATAATAATAAGGGAGCCAAACTAACAATAAGAATAAGGGGCTACACTAGTGAGAAATGTACAAGAGAGAGGCCACCAGTGCCATGAATGAGGTATAACTAGGTCACTAAGTTTCCCAGAGGATAGGAAACACTTTCAGTAAGGGGGTATGATAGGCCTCTAAATTATATATAATGTAAGGTCCATATGGCCATCCTTCGTCACATTTAACCTCTCTCTCTGCATTTGATGACATGTTTTTGCGCTGTAATGTGTTCATTAGGAAGTTTTAGAGATAATTGCATATTATGTGTCTAATATTGTTTATTTTTGAATAATATTGAGAGAATATTGAGTAAATTTTGAATGAGATAATATAGGGACTTGTCCCTACTACAGGATGGGTAGGGATTGAATAATAAATGAATATGATATTATGAAATTATTGAATATATTTTGTAGCTTTGGTGATTGAGAAAGCCTATGAATGTGCTCCCTCTAATTTAATGAAGTGTCATATTATTGAGAACAAATTCCAATTTTTGAGGGATTTCGGAGGGGAAAATTTCCTCCTTTCAAGGACGATGCTTCCCCATCAATTTGTGCAAGTACCAATTTGAATTTTCCTCTAGAGGCATGATTTTATTAGTCTTCTCATGATGAAATTTTTTTTTTAGCAACTCTTCTTTCATTTCTAGTAGGGATGTACTTGGATTAACTCTAACAATGAAGTTTGGTGTCATTTTTAGCTTCTAAAACTTATTTTCCGTCATAAAACTTTGAGTATCCTTGGGATTTTCCATCTAAGGAGCCTCATATCTCTGTTGTACAGTTTATTTATCTTCTTTCAACTTCTTATTCACTTGCATTTCCTATTTTTGCACTTAATATTCATGTTTCATTTGTTGTAGGTTAGATTGGTTAAATGATTGAAATAAGTGGTTTTGAAATTCATTTATATGGTTAAAATTATGATGCATTGTCATATCATATTTACAAAGTCGTATTCATCAATGAACTACTTTGATTGGTTTACTAGTTGACAATTCTAGAATTTATGGAAGTATCGTGTAGTAATTTTCTGCTAAATGTTATCACATGTTAATGAAATTATTTTTATTTTATTCCACTTTTATCAAATCTTAAAAACATCTAAATTAATAATAAAAATCACCCCACAACATTTTCACTTGATTAGCTTAGGCTTTGGGTACTCAGATCAACTCACTAGTTCATTGCTTTGAATTTTCTCTTTTTTAGTAGTAATTGTATGATGAATTTTAGCATGTGTTATAGAATCTCTTTTGAGTTGGTTTCACTTGTATTTAGTCCTAAAACATTTATATGTAATAACAAAATCTACCCCATATAATTTTCACTTGGTCAGATTAGGCATTTGGTAGGTTAACTAGCTCACTAATTCTAAAATTTCTGATTTTTAGAGTATTGATTTTTTGATAATTTGTAACACATGTTATAAAGGATATTTTTGAGTGATTCCAATTGTATTTTAGTCCTAGGACATCCTAATTAATAATTTTTTTACCCCCATATCATTTTAATTTTAATTCTTTAGGAATTTGGCAAGTTAACTCGAGAAACAACATTCTTGTAGCAATCCTGTAACAAGATTCACTCCAAATTCATAGTAGAAGTAGATTTATAGCCTATGAATTCTTTGATACTACTTTGGTTGAGTTGAGGCTTGGTTACGTCGTAATTTAGCTTTTACATTACTTGGTTCTTGAATTTTGATTTATGCACGATTTATGCAATTAGTCTAGATTCTATTTCCGCAGTTTACTTTACACAAAGTGTGATTTCCTTTCAACAATAGTAATATAGAACTTTCCTTTTGAGAAAAATTGAATATATTTATTTTAATTCCATTTCCTTTCCAGAAAGATAGGTTATATTTTCTTGGTTTTCATTGTGATTTACATTTTAAAAAATAAAATAGATTTCCTTTCTGTCATTTATTTTCCAGCAAAAGTAGAATAGGTTTTCTTTTTATTAGATATAAGACTTTTGTGATCCATAATTTAGAAAAATGTATTTCAGATTAATCACATCATTAGGATTTGGTCGATGTTTCGAACCATCTAATGTGGTTCATCCTCAGGACAAGGTGAAAAATATAATTGATCTTAATGAATAAATAGTGTGGATGCATCAATGCCTGGATATAGCCGTTGAAGACTAGCCACTAAATACTAGCCATTATTAGCTAGTTAGTTAGTTGTTAGGGAATTAAAATATTATTTGTTAAGACTCTTTATTTGTTAAGGCTCCTACCTAGATATTTGCTCATTTGAAGTTGTTTCATTTCCTTCTTTCACATGCATCAAAGGGAGTCAGAAACTAGGAAAAGGAAGGTGTATGTTGCACTTATAGTGTCAGCCCCTCTTAAGTTTGTACGAACCTTAGGTTGATAATTTAAGTTTTAACCTTGGGAGTTGCAACATCCTTGTTTAAATATGCAATGTAAGTCATAACGATTGAAACAAAAATGGTGATTTAAAAACTAAGTATATTTATGTTTTTTATTGCTTAATGGACATTATGGTCTTTGTGATGCATATTTATGATATGAAGTGGTAATTTTTCTCTTAAGCCATGTTAATCATAATCAAAGCATGTGCCTAATAGATTCTTAATCATTTTTATTATTAATGTTTATGGTTTTCATGGGTATTTATCAAGTAATAAGTTATGACTAAGAATATAAGGAATGTTATCCCTTTAGTCTCTTAGATAGCCAAAATGGTTGGTTGGTTGTGAAATACTCTTAGTGAATCTTAATTGGGGAGATTCATTTGTTTTAGATAGACCAAATAAGCTCTGAGTATGTTGTGGTGATCATCAGGTCCTTTTCTTGATATGGATGTAGAGGTATGAGTACAAGCCTTGATTGAAAAATGCATGCTCAAAGGACAGAGCCTTCACAAAAAATATGAGACAAATTTTTATATATTTCATTGAAGAAATATTGAACTAGTTGGGATGAAAGAGGTATGAAGGCCTCAAATGTGGATATAATATGAAAAATGAATTTCTCTAACTCCTAGAAGAAAGGCGTAGTCTGTGGTGATGAGGTGAATGATTTTGGATGCCTTCATGGTTAATGAGGACCTTGTAACTTCACAAATATTTTTAGAAAAGTATTTTCCTTGATGAAGTCAAATTCCAATTCTTAAAAAATTGGTTGGTTTTTCTTATTGGAAGCTTGGCTACTAGAAATTTGGGGAGTGGATGATTTATCCATAGCCCTTGGTCATGTGAGCTAGTAAGGAGGACCATGACTAAAATCTTAGCCAAAAAGGGCTAAGTCCATAATGAAAAGAGATTGGATATCGAGATATGAGGGTTGGGTAGAAATTCAAATAGTTTCCAACATAAAAATCTTAATATTAAGTTATCTCAATATGTTTTTTGTATAATAGAGAAATATCTCATCAAGTTATTATGATGTATCAATGTTTGGGCTATGGGACCTTACTATATCAACTTCTTTGATCTTGAGATATAGAATTATGGGTCATCAGTTTGTCAAGTGATTTGGTGTTAGGGGATATATCAAGTCACCTACATAGTGAAACCTCCATACTTATGGATCCCAAAATGTCAATAGATATAAATGTATTTTGTATTAGTTGAAAATCCATTATTCGACTATTAGCCATCAACTCTTGGAATATTGACGATTGGATATTAATTGTTAAACTATCAAGCATTAACTTTCAATGTGTAAAGTATGAGGTGTGGAGACATATGAATGGAAACAAGTATCTTCACTAGCCTCTTCCCCAATGTCAAGCTATTGGATATTAGGTATCAGGTAGCAAAGGATCGAGTATTAGGAGGAATGGACACTACCTATAAATATTCCTCCTTATATCCACATAATGAAATAAGGTTTAGACATGGCATGCTATTGTGGAAAGTTATCATGGAACGTTGGCATGGTATTGACATGGCTTACATAGACATGAAAAAATGTAGTACAATGTGATGTGGATTAGAGTGCATAGTTATGCTAAGGGGGTAAATGATGTGGTTTAGCGAGATATGTGGCCCTATGAGGTGGTGACACATGGAAAAGGATTCTCATGTGTTTATCATGTGATAATGATAAAAATGCTGACATGGAATTTGGATGACATATTTTCATATAGACATAACTTTGTGTATATATCTCATTTTGAAATGAAATTTATATGGATGAAAAGCTATCGACAAGCATAAGACAATGGTGATCTTAGAAATAAGTTTCAAGATAGATAAATAAAGTTGAATTTTAATACCCATCATTATAAAGTAACATTGAATATCAATTTAAGATACTTAGTATCCTTAATCAAAAATTAAAAAGAAATATATATTACATCATTTTTAAAGTTAAAAAATTTGAAAATAAAAGTCACTTTCTCTATATTAATTATAATTATCATACTCATCTTAATAATATAAATTTATATATTTTAGAATAAAGAAATATTATTCCACAATTATTAAAAATATATAACACTAATAAAATCAATATATTTAATATTCTCAAGTGAATATACTATATCTTATAACTCTTATTTTAAGATAAGAGTTAATAATTTTTGAGTAAATTTTGAATGAGATAATATAGGGACTTGAGATAATATACTATGTGCCCCTGCTCTCGTTTACCAGCCTCAGAACTTTTTGACGGCAGCGATTGTGGCGGCGGCGGCCTCAGCGGCCGCGGAACTTGTGTTTTCGTTTTTGAAGGCAGCGGTTGTGGCGGCTGCCGCGGAACTTGATCGATAATTGGAGGACGAGGGAGGAGGTTGCTGCCGCTGCTGCTGAATGGGGCGACTGTTATTTGTGTTTGCATATGGTGGGCGTGATGATCCGTTGGAACTGGCGCTGACGCCACTGAAATCCGCTGGCGGCGGCGGCGGCGGCTGCTGTTGTAGGGGTTTGTTATTATTTTCATTACCAGCAGTGGTGGCGGAGGTCGTGCTGGTTGTTGCTAGTGGTCGTACATAGCTGAAACGTGAATTGGAGAACGACGAAGGCGGAAGTTGCTGCCTCTGTTGCTGCTGCTGAATGGGGCGATTATAATTTGCGTTTGCATATGGTGGACGAGATGATATGTTATAATTACCACCAACACTTTTGTAATTAGCTGCTTGCTGCTGCTCGATGGGGTAGCGTAACCACCCTCGCCCGCTTGCGTTGTCAGGGTTCCTCCTTGGGAGCTTCCTTTTGCGAGACACGGTGATCTCTCTGGACCGGAGGATGGAGCCATTGAGTTCGACGAGGGCTCTCTCCACGCTATCTACGTCTGAAAACTCCACGTAGGCATACCCTTGTGGGTTGCCAAACTTGTTTGTAGGAATTGTGACACGGTTCACTGGCCCGCTGACCTCAAAATGTGTTTTCAGTTCTTGTGCTGTGCACCAATAGTCCACATTATCTACGTGAATTGAATATGGTTCGAATTCTATGCCTCCTCTACCCTGCATATTATCGCTTCTCCTTGTTTAACAGGTATTGCCTCTTCTTGAAATTGCACCAACTTCCCCGTTTTTTTCAGAATTCAAATTATTTTATCACTGTTTTTCTATCTGTAAGTTCAATGAAGCTATTCCGAGTGAAGAGATGAACTTTTAAACAAATTATTTTCCATAATATCTGATTTACTGGAAAAATCCAATATATTATGATATAGAAACCACCGGGTCTTTTAAGGTGCGTCGCTTCACGGTTGTCGAATCAAGGATAGCTAACGGTGTTGTAATTATATAGATCGACGCTTTAGGGTTAAGTTATAGCCGTACTGTAACTATATGGATCAATACTTTTGGCAAAGATGTGTATCGCCAGGGTTGGCTAAACAAAATTGGTTAAAAGTACATACTACAAACCAGTGATAAAACAAGGCCCGGGTAATCATTAGAGGTTCGAATCTTTCGTCACAAAATTAAATCCCAATGAAACTCCTGTATTTTTAACAAAATTTAGTTTCTTACGAATCCTTGAAGACTCTCATGCGGGATTTCCCTTCAAAGTGAATGAAATACGATGGGACTGGAGAACATCGTGATATGTGGATGCAAAACATAAAAAAGAAATCCTTAAATGTGGAAGACATTGTGTAATGTAGATGCAAAACATTAAAATTGGTTAGAAATTATTTTTTTGGGATTTAATTAGATTAGTAAATGCTCCGGATGTTGTAAGGGAAACACTGTAAGACATAAAATAGAGACATAAAATATAATAAAGAAAAATCTTAACGTATAAATAATCATTAAATAATAAAAATTACAAAATTTATATATAATTAAAAACTAAAACTAAAAATTATTAATTTTTACATGAATTTTTCTTAGATAATTAACCAAAAAACTACTATAAAAATGGATTAAAAAAAGAACTAAAAAATCGAACAAACATAATTTAAAAACCATAAAAACCCTAATAGTGAATGTCCTAAATTTTAACAACAGATAATAAAAAACTAATGAAAACCATAAATAAATAATCAATGATAAATAAATAATCAGATGCATTCAAAAGTAGTTGCAACTTAAAATTTATTTCAAAATTTCTCACTATGGACAGGTATATAAAAGTAAATTACTATTTCTAACTACATTGACTATTACACGCTTCCCAGTGTCGAACCGGCGAACGGTAGGAAGGTATGAATGCATCTGATTATTGAACTTAAAGTTCTGCAACAGTGGATAACTACATTTGACAGGGAGGCCCACAATTCAGTTGCAATATCTGCAGAATTGACATCTACAACTTCTCCGTAAAAGTTGGAGATGTATGTGAATTTCGGTAAAGGAGACACTTTCACCTAATTTGAATTTTAAACCTTAACAATCATTTCACAAAGATGGAAAGAGAATGGAACTTTCAAACTTTTGTTTCCCGTAAAAGATGAATTTCAAAGCTTTTGATTCTAATATATATTTAATTTTGAGTTGGTGAAGCTGAAGAATAAAATTTACTTTCTTATGAGGATTTAAGTTTTCTCTATAAATTTTCCCTATTATTTTTTAACATCTGCATCAACTACTTTTAACTTTTCAATTAATCTACACCAACTGCTTGTAACCTTTCAACCATCACCTAATCTGTGAATGACCTCAACCACTCAACTTTTATATCATCACCTGATCTCTGAATAACCTCTTGTACATGGATTCTTGGTAACCAATCATGGCAAGAGTAAAACAACTGGTCACCTTTCCCACAATTCGGCTCATGTACCCATAAAAATGTATACATAGCACCAGACTACCAAGCTTATTTTACCCTTTTGTCTTACTCGAAACCAAAATTTCTTAACCAAACTCTTGACTCCACGCTTTCTCCAAAAATACCTTCTCCTTTCAAGGAAGTATGTGCAATGTAACTACTAAGTGGAGGTTAGAAGCAAGAAAATGACTTGTTTCATGGTCTCTGTCTAAATTATATTTGCCACTTTGGATTCTTCATCCAAGACAAAGTGGAAACATTGACTTTTAAGTTGCTTTGCATATGAAATATTCTTATTTAAGCTCTGTAAAAAATGAGCTATAATTGTAGATGATTTAAAAGCCAAATTGATTAACTTCTCTCTGATAACTTTAGTATGTAAAATGCAAGTTAATAAATTTAGTACTCCAAATCACTATCCTTCATATATCAACTAGAACAGTTCCCATTTTGTATATGAATCCATGGCACAATCGAATCTCGATAAATTGATGATTACAAACGATAAGGTCATGAATGTCTCCCTTGAGCACAAGTTAACAAACTGCCTCAAGTCTCAGGTTTCTACCATGGTACATGTGGTGTTAGTTTAATTTTCACCACTGGAACACAATTAATCTAAACTATTCACATTGAGATTATGGAGCATCCCCTCAGGGACCATACCATCATAAACTTGCTGCCACAACACGAGTGCAATCATCATTCCGATTGATTGCAATAGAATTTCAGAATACTAATGCCAATGAATTAAAGAGGCATGGGAAAAGCAGTGAGCTCAACCCATATTTACGGAAAGCTCAGAGCACCCAGATATAATTTTTCAGCACCAAGTGAATATTTTAGAAATAGAAATTCTCCCCATTGAGATTATAAGTTACCAGAGATTCTTAGAATCGCTGAGCATATCTCTCGCATATTAAACCGCGTAAAAGGGGCAATAGACTCAGAGCTCAATTTTCATGTGGTTTGTTGGTACAGAACCTGCAATCAAAAACTCAAGTGGTAAGAAACTGAATTCTACTCTAGGCATATAAAGAAAGTATGAATCTGAAGCTTAGCAACGTTACATTTTTGCAGTTACCGTGGAATCTTTGAGATGTGTAAGGAATTTGCCGATTTTGCCCAAATCCCATTTGAACAACACTCTGAAGATCTTCATCCTAAACATTTGCAACCTAGAATTCAACAGTTGCAAAAATTGACAGTTAAAATCAACTCCATAATGTTGTTGTGCTAAATACTTGAAAAAAGCATGCCAATATATGAACACGATAGAAGTTGCAAACAAGTTTGACACAATAATTTCGACTAGTGCTGAGAAATTCAACATAAAAACTCAGATACCTGAGGACAGGAAACTCCGTACCCATCGATACAGGGTGGTTGGGCATTCATAGTCCTTCTGAGCACTCCTACACGGTGACCCATTCGATGTCCCCTCTGTTCCACAGGTCACACCAACTTGAACAGGACCTTGTTGTGGCGGGTGGAGTTGAGGAAATGCTGCAGTAGGGTCTATGGAAAACAACATCCTTGGTGAAGAACTATGTGATTGCAGCATCTGTGATTGACCAATCGAACTACATAGAAGAAATTGCACATATTGTTTCCTTGACAATATGAGTTCTCATTTTTAATTGCAGCTATTTTTTTCAATGAATGAAAAGTGAAGGGGCATGGATACATCCTGCCCAATATTTCTTCATAGATCTGTAATTCTCAGCACAGTTTTAATATGCAGAGGGTCATAACTAACTTTAATAACTAACCAATGTCTGATGCCATTTGGCCAATAAGTAACAAATTTCAAATCAACGGGCAAGACGATTTTAATCGTCTAACAAAAAATCCGACGATGCACAGAAAAGATAGCAAAGCAACATGTATGTTGTTTTCAAATAATAACGCCTAACGGCGTAATTTAAAAAGTTATTTAATTATGACTATTTTCATGAGAGATAGTTGTTTTATGATTTTTGAATAGTTTACTTAGCACTCATTGCATCAGAGGTGATGCTCGAGATAGTTGTTTTATGATTTTTGAATAGTTTACTTAGCACCCATTGCATTAGAGGTGATGCTCACATGGTGATGCAATGATGCAATGAGTGCTAAATAGACTATTCAAAAATCATGAAAAATTAGTGAGTTACTACTACCTCTCATAGAAATGGTAATAATTGAATGACTAGAAATGGTCATAGTTGAATGAATTTCTTAACGTAGTTGAATCCCAAAAAATGATATCTAATATAATCACTATGAAAACCTCTCAATATTTGAATTCAAAAATTTTTTAATATACATTTTGAGTGGGCCTAATGGTTAAGAGCATGTGTTTCCTCTTACAAAACTAGAAGGGGTAGATTATGTATGCTTTCTTAGACTTAACAGTCAAATTTTAAATTGCTACCAGGAAGTGAGTCCCTTGTCCCACAAATAAAAAAGTCTCATACACCAATTTGGTGTCTCACATAGCTAGATTTTCATAATTTATTATGAAGGCCTAACATCATTTCAAATTAGTCACCGAGTAACTTACCATCATTTCATATTATTCACCCACAGGCTATCCTATATATACAATTTATTTTTATATTAATTAAATTTATAAAATTGAACTTTTCAAACTTGGTTTGAAATTTCATATTAATTTGATTTAATTTTAAAAATAAAATATTTTTATATTAATTAAATTTATGAAATTAAAATGATTAATTAATACGATATTATTTTGTGTGCTATATTTTTCAACATTATTAATTTTTATAAGTAAGTTTATAAAATTAATTTGTGTGCTCAAGTAAGACGGCTCGAAACATTACAGCTCTAAACATGACTTAGGAGGTGTTGGGAAAAGTTGTAATGCAATTTAGATAAAGATGTTGCAACATTATTTTCTTTCACCATGTTCCATGAACGGCATTGGTCTCAAAAACCATGCTTTATTAGACACTCGTTTGAGATTTTGGTCTTCTCTAACTTTCTTGCATTATAAAAGATTGCAATTTTATTTACAAATTTATAAGAACACTATCAATAGAGTTCAAAATATAAGTTTAGGTATTTTAATTCCACTTAATATTTAGAAATGGGTTTTTCATGTGAAAAATATTTAGAGAGTTTTGTTTAGCTAATAATTCCATGATTGATTTGATTTATGATGCTAGTGTTTTGGTTTTTCTAAAATCATTTTCAAGTTTAGCAATTTCACAACATGATTGGCAATTTTTCTATCACTTTGGTGTGTTCTTTGCATTTTCTTCTCATATGTGTTTATTTTAGTACTTTTACCATATGCTCATAAAATGTGTTGTGAAATGTTGGCTTAGTTTTTTCATGTATGTTTTGTTAGTGATTCATACACGGTTATTAATAGTAAAGAGATTAGGATTAAAGTAATTTTTGTTAGGATTTTTCTTTTCTTAAGAATAGGGATTTGAAAATTTACATTAAATGGAGTCACAAGTTCATAATACCCTTAAAAGTGAATAAATTTGCGCAATGAAGAAGATTGAATACCATTTATGAAAATTAACATAAAAATTTAGAAGTGACCTTTACTCAAGGACTAAATAGATATGTAACAAAGTATAATAGTTGAAAATGGGGGTGTTGTTGCTAACACAAGAAGAGGTAGCAAGGTTTTTTTACTTAACTTAAAAATAAAGCTCGTAAAAGATTTAATATAGATATAGGAAACAAAAATGTCACTCAAGCCCATAATATCATGAGTAGTATCCATTCCATACATAGATCTCAATCTTCAATCTTAATAGTCATTCCATAGATAAACTTATTCCTTCAATCTTAATTAGAAATAAAACGATAATAATCACTTGTGAATACATTAGGCTTATATTTTTTGAATTCTCTTGTCTCTAAGTACACAATAATATGCCTTCACTCCTTTTATTTTAAGGATTTCATTAGTTATAAGAAACAAGCATCTTTCTAGAGTTTGAGGTTTAGGTATTTGGGTATGTCACTTTGGGCATAGAGTAGTAAATAATACTCTTTCCTTCAAGCCTCGATTATAACACTCTAAGTTGTTTAACTCTCAAAATTTTGTAGTTTTTAACTAAAAGTGCAATTTTAAATTCCTTGGATTATGATGACAACAAAAATAATTACCATTTGAAAAATTTTGGTGGCTAATTTTTGAATTAGACCAAAATATATTACTTAATATTTTCTAATAATATTTGATATGTTCTTATCCTTTGCCACAAAATATCATAGGATGATCATTAGATCTTTGGCTCAGTTTATGTGAAGTTACTTAATGTGTTAAAATAACTCATGCCTTATACTTGGTCTTATTGAGAAGACATCATAGGAAATTCAATAGACATCCAGTCTGCTGTTATTTGGATTAGTCTTGATGATCATTTACTCTATGAATTTTTTTTTTCGAAATTTATCTATCAGGTTTCTCTAGTGTGGTTGAGAGTAGCATTGAAATGAATCTTGATGTTAAGTCCCTATATTACTATCGTAGTCCCTTATTGTTGTTAGTTTAGCCCCATTATTGTTATGTTGTACCTCTGTAGCCCCCATATTGTTATTATTGTCCCCCATTAAAAGCCATTATTGTTATTGTTGTGCCCTTACATTATTATTATTAGGTCGGCTAGGATTATATTGTGACCGCATGGACTCCTATATATAGAAAGGAGGTTTTTTCATTTGTATCATCCAAGAATTGTTCATTTATGTAATGTAAAGGAGGGTTTCCCCTCGAAGAGGCTAATTTCTAAGTCATTGATCCCTCTTTTCTTCTATTTTGTGAGTTGGTTTCATAACGTTTGGTATCAGAGCTTTGAATTCTAGGGTTTCACTACTTCAAATAGGTCATCATGGCATTTTCACTATAAATTTTTTTCTACGAAGGGTTAGAAGCTAAAAAAAACACCATTTATGCAAAAATCCCGAGGAGCTTCGTGTAAAAATTTTAGATATTGGTTTGCAATATTTTCGCAGATATGATCTGTGGAAGTTAGGGTTCTTGTAGGCTCCCGAATTTCATCTTAAAGAGGTGACCTTGGAAAAATCGTCATGACTCTCTCTTGGAGCATCGAATTGGAATTCTGTAAAAGTGAGCTAAAGTAAGCAGACTGTAGTTTCCTTTGTAGAAATTTCAGAACCGAAGGAGGAAAAAGTAACATGTGGCATATCGTACAAGTTCACTCTATAGAACCAATCCATAATTAGGTCATTGTGGGAGATTCGACATAACTTTGCCTTGAAGAATTCAAATCAGGTCTAGCCTATGGCATTGGAAAGAAGATTCAAAGAGATACTAAACGAATGAAGATAAACTTCCAGGGATCCTAAATTAGAGAGATACATCAGTTTCAATATCGAGCTTCTAAAAATAAAGAAAAAATTGTGTTTTTTTTTTTCAAATTGCATATGTGTTGTTTGAAAAATCAGTTTGAACTGATTCCAAGGGAATATTGAGGCATAGATATTAGTATTGGGTTCTAAAATTCCCCCATAAAAATAATTCAACACCCATTAAGCCCTCAAAAGGCTCTAATATGACTCTTGAAGAGGAAGAAGTGCAACATGATATATCAAAATTACAAGAGCAAGTGCAACAACTTTCGCTCTCGCAAAGAGAAACAAAAAATGAAATCGAAGTTTTGAAGAAAGGTGTGGAAGGTAATATGGATGGTTTGAAGAAAGACATGGAAGCTAAGATAGATGGTTTTAAGAATAGCATGGAAGCTAAGATGGATGAAATGGAAGAAAAAATGAAAGACAACATGGAAGACATGAAGAATGATCTAAAAGTAGACATGGAAGGTTTGAAGGAAGGTTTGATAAAGTTGATACAAGAAATGATTCCTAATGGCGAAAAGATAGTAGAGGAAACTCATGATGAGAAAAAAATAAATGTTAGTCATGATTTCATAAACTGTAATGATGGATTGAAGACCCACCATATTCCAAAGATCGATATGAGGAATTTTGATGGCAAGGATCCTGTAACATGGATACTATAGATGGAGCAATATTTTGATCTCAATAATGTGAAAAAGACACAAAATATACACATTGCAACTTTATATTTAGAACAAAATACATTTGTATGGTATCGATGGCCTTGATCCCGTAAAAAAATTGTCACTTGGTCAATTTTTACAGAGGAAATGATAACACATTATGAGGATACAAAGTGTAGAAATTTATTAATACTGATAGTATTACCGGATCCTCCTGATCTAAAAAATTAATATTATGTTAAGTACAAAATCCTTCCACTTAATTCTTTGCGGAAATTAAATTTCCAATTGTAAAACTCATGAAGAATATCAATCACACATAAACACAATTGTTTAACGAGAAAGATTAAACCTAAAAACCCCAACTATCATATATTATGTATATCAATGGACTCACGTAATAATCTCATAAAAATCTTAGTAAATCAAGCTATCAGTACAATCAACAATCATTACACACTGTCAAGCATAAATTTGCATATCTATGCACCAATTTCTTGCCTGCTGACAACCTGCCTCCACTGCGCAATCCCTGCTGAAGAAGACCCCTAAATGAATTCGAATTGGCGTTGCCTTGACTACGCAATCCTCATTGGCATATCCAATGTGTGTCATATGCATTGAATGCATCACTATAGTCACAACAGATAGTCCATCTCACCCTTTCACATATCTCTCCACTGGGTCTCCACTGGAACTGACATGCAAATAGTTAACTGTTGTATTTGTTTAGTTGCAAGTGAGTCTCTAGTTATGAATTAATGAAATAATTAATTCACTAAACTCTCACTACTGTATCTTTCAGTTAGACTAGATACAACTAGCTCAACTGAGTTTAACGTACTTAACTGAGTTAAACTAAATAACAACTCCTATAACTACTCTTCCAACTCTGTCATAACTTTTCCACTTCAGTTCTAACTGAGTCCTCCATGCATGAGTCACCAAACAACCCTAGGAATTGTGTAATTCCTTCAGGCCACTGATTTTCCAAATATGTTCACTAAAATAAAGTGCTCCAAGAGAATAAGTTGATATTTATTGTCGGATTGTTATTAAGGGCTAATAATAATCGACATGCGCCTATTTTTAGATTGACGATCTATAAATAGACTTTGCCTAATATTCTAAAAATAGAATTTCATATATTTTTCACATTTGATCAACCATCTATAAATAACATCCTGCAACTTATAGAATATGCTCACCATGTCTAAAAATAGACATACACCTAAAAATAGCCTTCGGGCCCCACTTAGTGAAGGTGCTTACTTTTGACTAAGCTCATCATCTTGTTGAATCTCAACACTCCCTCTCAACAAGATAGGGATTATCCTTCACACCGATCCTGCCTCTATGGTATTCGAATTTGCTCGTGCTGAGCACCTTCGTCAGAATATCTGCATCCTGATCTTCCATAGGAATGTACTGAAGCAACATGATCGTCCACTACACACAATCTCTGATATGATGATACTGGATATCAATATGTTTAGATATATCATGAAACACAGGATTAATCTAGAGTTTAATGCAACTCTGATTATCACAATGTATCACTATAGGATCTAAATGAGAACCGAACAAACCAACCAGGATCTTCCTCATCTAGATAGCCTCACATGTAGCTTGACTTACTGCCATGTATTCTGCTTCCGCTAAACTCAGTTCCACAGATTTTTGTTTCCTACTGTACCAAGAATAGGCTATAGATCTGATACTAAAACCCCTCCTGATGTGCTCTTTCTTTCCATTGGGCTGCCTGCCCAATCTGCATCCATGAAGCCATGAAAATTCACCTCATCCGTCTGTCTGTACCATAAACCATACTCAGATGTGCCCCTGAGATATCTCAGGACATGCTTGCCTTCCTTCCAAAAGAGCTTGGTAGGCTTAACCATCGCTTGTGAAAGCTGGTTCACCGCATAACATATGTTCGGTCTTGTATTAACTAAATACATAAGCGAACCCACCAACTGTCGATAAAAAGTGGCACCCACTACATTTGTCGATGTAGCATCCTCTTTCCTCCAATTTCCTGGAAGAGGAGTATCTATGGGCTTGCAGTAGTCCATGTGAAACTTACCAAGTATCTCCTGAGCATAGTTGCCTTGAGACACAAACAGTTCACCTTCTCGCTACCATATTTCCAATCCAAGGAAATAATGAAGGAGGCCCAAATCCTTCATCTCAAACTCCTTTCCAAGATCTGCCTTGCATGAGTGTATCAACTGCTCAACACCCATTAGTATTAAAACATCAACATAAAGAAAAATGATTAAAATCTTACCCTCCACCACAATTTGGTATAGGTTTGCATCCGCCTCACTCTTGGTGAAGCCAAGTCTGGTGAAATAGCTGTCGATCCGAGTGTACCAAGCACATGGTGCTTGCTTTAGCCCATATAACGGTATTTTGAGTTTGCACACATGTGACTCGCTGCTGAAGATCTCAAATCCTTCAGGCTGCTCAATGTATACTTCTTCCTCACTGATCCCATTAAGGAACACAGTCTTCACATCCATCTGATGAATGTGCCAAGCCATCTGTGTTGAGAGAGAAAGGACGGTCCTTATGGAAGAATACCATGTGATAGGTGCAAAGGTTTCTTCATAATCAATCCCCTCGATCTGTGAGAAGCCTCGGGCAACAAATCTTGCCTTATACTTCTTGACGCTCCCATCTTCAGCTTGCTTTACCTTGTAGATCCATCTTGATCCTACAATTGATTTACCTACCCTCCTTGGAACAATATCCCAAGCACTGTTTCTGACAATGGAGTCATACTCCTCCACCATGGCATCTACCCATGTGGGCTCCTGCGCTTCTTCTTAAAAAGAGGATGGCTCTGTCACGATACACTTTCTCATAAGAGCCATGTATCCAGTAAATCGGTCAGGTGACTGTCTCTATCTACACTATGATGTAGTGACTCCTAAATTCTGTGCCGCATCAAGCTTCAGTCTCTTAGCTTCGGTGGTATGCTTCCTACCTGTAGTGATGTTTAGTTCTACTTGAGTGGACCCCTCCACTCCAATAATCTCCTCCTGTGGCTAATCCACATCTAGAGGCTCATCTTTGGGAACAAGTAACTCCTCCTTTGCATGCAAGTGTAGCTCCCTCTCAAGCGACAACTTCATGGCTTTCACCTCATTGAATTTTATATCCCGTCGCACCACAGTCATTTGACTGTTTAGCAAATACACATGATAATTATGGGGTATTTATGTGTACTCCATAAATATCCCAACTTCTGCAGTCGGCTCCAACTTCTTCCTGGCGTCCTTTGTCACATGAATGTAAATAGATGAGCCAAAAATCTTCAAATGAGAAATATCAGGCTTCTTACCAGTAAAAGATTCTTCAGGTGTACTCATGCCAAGTACTTTATGAGGACAACGGTTTTTCACATAAACCGCAAGTGTTGCATGCTTCCACCCACAAGTGCATCAGTAGGCCCTGGTCATGCAACATAGCTTGTGCAGCACCCACGATCATTCTATTCTTCCTCTCTGCGACACCATTCTGCTATGGGTTATGAGGCACTATGAGTTCTCTTCGAATTCCTTCTTTGCTACATAAGTATTTGAATTCATTCGAGATATATTCACCACCATTATTTCTCCGTAGAGCCTTCACTTTCTTCCCTGACTCCTTCTCCACCAATGCTTTAAACTCACAGAACTTTGAGAATGTTTCACTCTTCTTCTACATGAAGAAGATCCAACATCTACGAGAATAGGTCCACATACATTTGTGTGAATTCTCTCCAGGATCACCGAAGCACAGTTCTCCTTCTCATGATAGGTGGTGTTGACCATGTTGGCCCCCATTAAGATTTTCGGTTAGTAACCTGCTTAAACCTTTCAAATTCCCTATCATGGCCTAAGGAATTCATTTGCCGCCTACCTTTACCTTTTTTGCCCCCTGAAATACATAAAAAAGACCACAAATGCATATCTGAAATTGCAATAGGCCCAGCCCCTTTTAGTCCTAGCCCCCCTATATCCTATTCTCCACGTAATGCAGGAGCTATACCATGAGCCAAATTGAAAAGCGCTTACTGTGTATGGCTATCGAGCGCACTCCGAGCTGTCCGATCGCACCTAGATCAACTGTCCATGTCCCGCCTATCCTGGTGGCCCCCGTGCGTGTTCTCATTGCAAAAACCGGCCTATTTTCATCGCACCACCTTCCGAAGGCAGGCGGTATTCTTCAAATCCTAGCGATTCCATTCAATGTGCGCCGCATGTCCCGGTGTACGACTTCAATACCACTACCCATCGCGCATTATCTTTCGGTCAGAGTCGCAGCACGATATTTGTAATAACTGTCCGATCCTGAGCACTCCATCCAACGGCTACCGCTCTCTCGAGTTGCACGAATTTTAGTCCCAATGCATAGTACCCCGGGCCCACCATTCCATCGCTCGCCAATGCATTTCTAACCGTTGATCTCGCCTTGAGTTCGTGCGGCCCAGATCATTTGAACAACCAACTATTGACCAAGCCTCCCTCCACGTCATTTTTCCACACGTCAATCACTTTTCTCTCCCACCATTTATATACTCCGTTCGTATGTTATGTTTTGATGTTCCACAAAGAAATCTTTGCTCAGTCCATTCACCATTGTTCCGCTACGTTTTCACCACCACCCCGCTTCCTTCCGCCATATTATCATACCGCTTCGTCGCATGGCTATCTCCATTGCATTGCCATTACCGTGCATTTGTTTTTCTAACAAATTCATGGGTTTTGCAGGAATTCAACGACAAAGAATGACCAAAATTGACCGCTTTCATTACGGAGGCCAAGAACACATCTAGGGACAGAGTCCCTGAGGCTATATTAATGAAGGAAGATCTGAGAAATGTTCACGACACGCCTTTAATCAATGAGACATGATGGAAAATCTACCAAACCCTCCAGAGAAATTCAAAAGGCAGGTTTTTGTAGATGAAAGTAATTATGATGAGGCAAAGAGGATCAGTTGAAGATCAAGGAATGCAAATTCCGGCATTGAAGAATTTAAATTTCAATTCAAGGTTTGAAGGCCGATGATACCCAGCACAGAAAACCATGCTCTCCAGATTTTATTTCAGCCGAATTCTCTTCAGGAAAGGACAGAATGTTGGTGTGATTTTTCTTTTTGTCGTGCTCCTGAGGAGATTTTCTACCCAGTGCATTTACTTCATGGAGGTGGCCGCAGAGTACATGTAACATTCGATAGCCGTCAAATAGTATGGGGGCGAATGTTTCCGCCATTTTGTTTTAATGAAACAATTAGTTTTTTTCACCAACTTCTTTTATTAGTTTCTCTTCTTCCTCCTCTATAAAAACGGGAAAGAAAGACATTGTGGGGGTTCCAGATTTCATCAGATAATTGTGCAGTGAAAGACTCGGGTATACATTTTGTAAAAGCTCTTGTATGAAGGCTCAGTGCCCGTAGGGTCTCAATGAGGAGGATTTCTATTTGTTTTAAAGGATTCTGGTCTTTGATATTCCACAATATGTAACCTTCTCTAATGTGCTTAATACAACATTTCATTTTATCCATCTTCTTGTATCATGTACTGGAATGCGAGTGGCTCACTGATTTTAAGTAAGGATTTATCCTAGTTGATACCCATACTTGATTCAGTCAAGCACTTAAATATGGATCAAGCATGATATACTGTTTCATGTTCATTTCATCCATCTTTCTGCTATATTAGTTGCTTTGGGAGGGTGCTTTTAAAACGCCATTGTCATGTATGGATTCTTAGATTGATAAGCCCATATATGGTTCTGTTGCGTATCTGGGTATCAGACCAAAGATAATTAATATCTTCTTATATTTCTTTCACCGCATACACCTTCTGATATTTGAATTCTGTGGCATATTACTTGAATTGGCCCTCTTTACAGTAAATTGTCTCTTAACTGTCTGATGTTTTTATATTGGAGCTTTGCATCTTGTCTCTGCAACATTACTTTCCCTGTGGTAGTTTCTGTAAGTTCTGGTCCCATTTAAATCAATTTCCTTGTTTACAAGAGATAGCAGGAGAGCCTTTGGATTGACACCCAAGTTTTATTATATACTCCTTGCTATGATAAGATGTCCTAGGCAATGGTCTATGGAAACTATAGGCTGTCTCTAGGAGCGACAACATCTGTCGACAACATCTTTCTGGCGTCGTTGCCGGGGATCGAAGTTAAGAAAATCATTATCCTTGGGCCTCGAAAAACCTTATTCATTCTCTAAGTAGGTGAGCAGAGAGAGTTGAGAGTTGTATATCCCTCACCTTGGCGACTCCACATTTGTTTACCAGATAAATTTATTTGTAGTCCTGGCTCCCCGTAAGCCACACTTGAGGTCAGATACATCACAGCCAAAGACACCTTCAGTGTCTGACCCTGAGAATATTATACATAGAAGAAGTTGGAAAGAAAATAAATCAGTCCGTGTTGAAATCCTTGAGTTTTCTGTAGAAGATTATCCATCTTCTTCTTCTCAAAAAGTTCTAGTAGAAAATCTCGACTCCACTGTGGGAGACACAGAATATTACTCAAATAGCCCACCCAGGGGAGGTGCTAGAATTAAAGCTCATCTTCACCCTACTCCTGAGGTTGAAGAGGTTAAAGAAGTCACCGAAGTAGCTACTGTTAACTGTGAATTGTTCCCATCTACGCCTCAGGCTGTTGTACAGTATATTCCTATTGTTATCCATACTCCACCTCTGCCTCTTCCTCCATTTGTACACCAGATTGTTGCACAACCCCCACCTCCTCCAATGGCTAATGTTCCAGCTTTTTTGTTAAACAAATATGCTCCCCTGGCATTACCTCAAGTGCTAAATGATATGCCACAGGATTATTTGAATATCTTGCCCAGATTCACTGGGGAAAATGAAATTGATGCTCAAAAACATCTTGAGACTTTTTTCTCTTTTGCAGAGAACTTTAATGTAGAACATTTGGATGTAGTCTTAAGACTATTTGTGCAATCTCTGGACGGTGAAGCCAGAAAATGGTTCAAGACATTAGGAAACCATTCCATAACCACTTGGGACGAAATGGAGAATACTTTTCTCAGAAAATGGGGAGAGAAGAAAGATCATGGATAGTGTCTTACTGAGTTCAATACACTTAAGAAGAAACATAATGAAGGGGTGTCAGAGTTTATCAAGAGATTTAATAAGTTATATCTAAAACTCCCTGCAGATATGAAGCCTCATCAGAATGCCGCCAAAGTTGTTTTCATAGCAGCCTTTGACTCGGATTTTGGTTTCTCTCTTAGGGAAAGAAAACCTGCCACTCTAGACGATGCTCAGTCAGATGCTCTTGAGTTGGAAGCGAATTTTTCCTCCACTGGAAAATCGAAAGGAAAGGCTGAACAGGATACCAGAAGAAGGGGTAAATAGGAAGTATCTACTTCTAATCAGGATAAGGATACAGACAGAATTGAAGAAATGAGCAAAATGATTAAGAATATTTCTAATAAATTGGTCAAGCTTGAATTGGAAACCAAGAATTTAGCCTCCAAGAACTTCCAGAATGCCCCAAACAGGGGTTACAATCCTCAGTATAGAAAGCCAACCCTGCAAATATTTCCAAGGGAAGCAAAGGAGCAGCAAGATCAGGTACCACACCCATTATATCTGGAAGGTCTAGTAGATGATTCTACTGAAGACACTGCCTATGGAATGGAGGATGCAAATCTTGCCTTTTCAAATAGTGATGGAGAGGAATGTCCTTTGCAAGGAAATGATGCAGCTGAGTGCTCATGGCAAGAAGAAGAAAGGACTAGAGACACAGAAGAAGCAAAAATTGATCATTATTGTAAACAATTTGTTGATTTCATGCAAGCTCAGTTCAACAGAAAATATGACCTCAGGTCTTCGAGGAAGAGGACTCGAACTCAGGATCAAGAAGAAGAGCCTCTCCAGAAGGAAGCACCTGCTCAAAAGGAATCAATAGTGCAGAAAGTTACAGACAAAGGTAAGAGTCCTCTAAACAGACCTTTGCAGTCTAATGATCAAGTTCCTTCTTCTTCAAAAGCAGTCACCTCTCCTAATGAGAAAGTTGTGCCAAAAGAAGTTAAATCCTCAGCTGAAAATAAAGAGTCAAAAGAAGTTGTAATAGAAAATTCCCCTCCTACTTTCAACCTGCAAAAGGAACATGAGAAAGTTAAAATCCCAGTCCCCTTGAGTGAGCTATTGAAACAACCTGCATATCAATCTCAAGTTACTTCTTTATTGTTCCCTCCGGAAGCACCAATAATCCCGAACAACCTCAACCTCCAAGAAGAAAGACCTATGGTTGTGTTTGGCCCACATGTCGAGGAGATAGATCCCTCTACTCCTCCATTTTATGTGTCTTTAGTGATTCATGACCTACTGTTACACAATTGTATGCTAGATTCTGGAGCTTCCCATAATCTTATGCCTCTGTCAGTCATGGAACAACTAGGACTACAAATCACATGCCCATACAAAGACCTCTATTCATTTGATTCCAAAAGAGTTAAATGCTTGGGGATGATTAAATATTTAGTGGTCAATTTGGCCCAAATTCCAGCAAAAAGTGTAGTAATGGACATTGTGGTGGCTGACATCCCAGCTTGCTTTGGCATGCTGTTGTCAAGGTCCTGGGGAACAAAAATCGGTGGGTCACTTAAATTAGACTTAACAGATGCCACTATTCCAATTTTTGGTGGCCAGGAGAGGAGGTTATACAGAGAAACTAGATTTGTTAAGATGGTGACTAAGGCTGACAGCTCTGAGAACTCACCATTTTATAGTCAAGAAGGAAATTTTTCATGCTTGATGCTGGAAGAAGATCAAGACTTTGCTCAGGAACCATCCTTCTGCCAGACCAAGACTAAGAAGCCTTCAGAGAACCATGAAGCAGGAATCTGGACTTTACATTTTGATGGAGAAAATTCAAGAGAAGGAAACGGAGCTGGAGTATTATTAATTTCTCCTACAGGCAAATGGATCCCACTATATTTTAAATTGGAATATGAGGCTACTAATAATGTAGCTGAATATGAAGCACTGTTATTGGGATTACAAATAGCCAGGAGCATGGGCATACGATGTTTAAAGGTTCTGGGAGATTCTGAGTTGGTGGTCAGACAGGTCAGGAATCAATATCAAACCAAACATCCTCGGTTGAGGGCTTACAGGAATGAAGTTTGGGACATGGTGGAGAATTTCTTCTCAGCATTTAATATCCAATTTATGCCCCGAGAGCATAATAGAATGGCAGATTCGCTTGCCGTGGCTGTTAGTACATTCCGTCCTCCCCAGAAACCTCTCTTGAGGTATGAAATTGAGGTACGTTATAGGCCATCAATCCCAGATAATATCAAGCACTGGAAGGTATTTGAAGATGATGAACAGATGAAGAGATTCCTAGAAACAATGGGGGAATTCTCCAATATGGAGATTGATGACTGTGAAGATGCGGAGACTAAGAATGTTCTAGATAACAATTAGGAAGAGAAAATGGCAGGTAGTAAAGTGTTGTAGCTAAAAGGAAATGTCATTCCTATAGGTCTGGTGCTTCTAGAAAGACTATTTGATAAGAATGATGTCCCATTTCAGCCTAGTAAAGTGGTAGAGGAAGATCAAGTGGAAGATCTGAATCTGGTTACTAAGGCTGATCCTAAAATTGTAAAATCATCCAAGAAGGTCCCAGAGGAGTATAAGGAAAAATACCTGAAATTATTTCAATCTTATAAAGATGTATTTGCATGGTCCTATCAGGACCTGAAAACTTTTGATATCAACATAATGCAACATAAAATCCCTCTGAAGGGAGATGCAAAGCCTCATAAGCAGAAGCTTAGATAGATAAATCCTCTGCTGCTCCCTTCCATTGAGAAAGAGATTAAGAAGTTGTTGAAAGCCAAAATAATTGTGCCACTGAGGTACTCTAAATGGGTGGAAAATCTAGTCCCTGTCCGAAAGAAGAATGGAGAAATAAGGCTGTGTGTGGATTTCAGAAATTTAAACAGAGCATCCTTAAAAGATAATTATCCACTGCCAAAGATGGATCACATCCTGCAAAAAGTGGTTGGAGCTTCTAGGATGTCAATGATGGATGGTTTCTCTGGTTATAACCAGGTGGCTGTACTTCCAAAGGATCAGAAGAAGACTGCTTTCACCACACCATGGGGTACATTTATGTATGCCAGGATGCCTTTTGGATTGATTAATGCAGGGGCCACTTTTCAGAGGGCCATGGACATTGCTTTTGTTGGGGAGCAAGATAAATTTCTGGTGGTGTACCTTGATGATATTACAGCGTTTTCAAAAAATGATGTTGAACACATTGAGGATTTACGAAGAACTTTTGAAAAATGCAGAAGATATGGTATTTCTCTTAATCCACAAAAGTCTTTATTTGTATTAGAGGAAGGCAAACTTTTGGGGCATATTGTAACTAAATATGGGGTAAGGATAGATCCCAAAAGAGTAGAGGTTATAAATAGCATCCCTCTCCCCAGAAATAAGAAGGAAGTGCAGGTATTTCTAGGCTGGATAAATTTCCTGAGAAGATTTATTCCTAACTATGCTGAGATAGTTAGGCATATAAAAGATATGCTAAAGAAGAATAATGAGGTGAAATGGTCACAAGAATCACGGGAGGCCTTTGCTAGAATTAAAGCTACATTTGCAGAAGCCCCTGTACTAGCTGGGCCAGATTATACTAAACCATTTATGATATTTTCTTTTGCATCACCTCATACAGTAGCTGGAGTTCTGCTACAGAAAAATGAAGAAGGATATGAGCAACCTATTGCCTTCTTCAGTCAGGTGCCTCATGATGCAGAATTGAAATATAACATATTAGAGAAGCAGGCATATGCCCTAGTAAAATCCCTCAAAGCATTTCGCATGTACATTTTGCAGTCCCACACTACTGCATTTGTCCCTACAACAGCTGTTAAAGACATTCTTATCCAGGGAGATAGTGAAGGGAAAAGAGGGAGATGGATTGCAAAAATACAGGAGTATGATCTGGATATTTGCCCTACTAAGCTGATAAAAGGACAGGGGCTAGCAAGGATCTTATCAGAATCAAACTACCAGGCTCTGGGCATAAATTTGTCTATGATAGCAAATGGAGAGTCTGAGAAAGAGAAAGAGCAACACGGTCTGGAAATGGCCACTCAGAAAGCACATAGAAAATACCTCACCAGTCCATGGTATAAGGAGATAGTAGAATACCTCCTAACACTCAGCTGCCCACCCAGTTGTGATAAATCAAAATACAGGGCTTTGAGGTTGAAGTCACAAAAGTACATTGTTGCTAATGGCCAATCATATTTGAGAGATCCTTCGGGCATCCTATTATTGTTCCTCACAGAGAATGAAGCAAAGAGTATAATGGTAGAATTTCATGAAGGAATCTATGGAGGACACTACAGCTGGAGGGCCACAGCTCATAAAATCTTAAAGGCTAGTTTCTACTGGCCTAAATTATTTGGAGATGTTTTTGCTTGGGTTAGAGCATGTGATAAGTGTCAAAAATTTGCTGAAAGGAAAAAATTAGCAGCTCTGCCCTTGATTCCAGTTCATGTAGATGAACCATTTCAACAATGGGGAATAGATTTTATAGGTGAAATTCACCCACCCACAAGTGGACAACATAAATGGATATTAACAGCCACAGATTATTTTACAAAATGGGTGGAAGCCATACCTGCAAGGAATGCTACAGATACTGTGATAATCAAATTCATGGAGGAAAACAGCATATCTAGGTTTGGTTGTCCTGCTAAAATAGTGACTAATAATGCACAGGCCTTCAAGTCTAAAAAATTTGTAAATTTTTTCCAACAGTATAATATTACATTGAATCACTCCACAGCTTACTACCCACAGGGGAATGGCTTGGCAGAATCTTCCAACAAAACTTTGGTGAGGGCATTAAAGAAGACTATCAATGAGAATCAGAAGAATTGGGATTCCCAATTGAAATTTTCTCTGTGGGCTAATAGAATCACCAGCAAGAGAGAAACTAGGAAATCTCCATATGAGTTGGTATATGGACGAGCAACAGTGTTTCCTGTGTAGCTGGCCTTACCAGTGGCACGTTTCGTGCAAGAAATTCAGGAGGAACCTGATGATATGATCAGGAGAATCAATCAATTGGTGGAGCTAGAAGAAACACGAGGCCAGGTGAATCAGAGATTAGCTGAATATCAGGAGAAAATGAAAAACATTTTTGATCAGCATGCAAAATATAGGAAATTGCAGATTGGTGATTTGGTGCTTAGGTGGGATGTCCGGAGGGCTGAAAAAGGAAAACATGCAAGTTCGATCCACTTTTTAAAATTGTGGAACAGGGAGGAAACAATACGTTCATACTGGAGAATTTACAGGGTGACTCGCTTGATGCCCCTGTAAATGGTCAATTTCTTAAGCCCTACTTCCAATTCTAATTCAGGCCGAGGCAGCCTAATGTATTATATTGTATATTAGTATCCTTTTGTTTTTGATTGAATAAGGTGTGTGCTAACGAATTTTGGAGTAAAATGCAGAGGGGCCAAGGAAGCAGAGTCCATCCAAAAGAGTATCTGACGGTCTGCGGAGTTCTCGACACGTCCAGGGATGAACGTGTCGTCCCCAGATGGAGCCGATGTTGACCATGTTAGCCCCCATTAAGATTTTCGGCCAGTAACCCGCTTAAACCTTTCAAATTCCCTATCGTGGCCTAAGGAATTCATTTGCCGCCTACCTTTACCTTTTTCGCCCCCTAAAATACATAAAAAAGACCACAAATGCATATCCGAAATTGCAAGAGGCCCAACCCCTTTCAGTCCTAGCCCCCCTATATCCTATTCTCCACGTAACGCAGGAGCTAGACCATGAGCCAAATTGAAAAGCGCTTACTGTGTATGGCTATCGGGCACACTCCGAGCCATCCGATCGCACCTAGATCAACGGTCCACGTCCTGCTTATTTTGGTGGCCCCCGCACGTGTCCTCATTGCAAAAACCAACCTGTTTTCATCGCACCGCCTTCCGAATGCAGGCGGTATTATTCAAATCCCAGCGATTCCATTCAATGTGCGCCACGTGTCCCGGTGTAGGACTTCAATACCACTGCCCATCGTGCATTATATTTCGGTCAGACTCGCAGTGCGATATTTGTAATAACCGTCCGATCCTGAGCACTCCATCCAACGGCTACCGCTCTCTCGAGTTGCATGAATTTTAGTCCCAGTGCATAGTACCCCGGGCCCGCCATTCCATCGCTCGCCAATGCATTTCTAACCATTGATCTCGCCTTGAGTTCGTGCAGCCCAGATCATTTGAACAACCAACTGTTGACCAAGCCTCCCTCAACGTCATTTTTCCACGCGTCAATCACTTTTCTCTCCCACCATTTATATACTCCATTCATATGTTATGTTTTGACGTTCCACGAAGAAATCTCTGCTCAGTTTGTCCACCATTGTTCCACTGCATTTTCACCACCACCCCACTTCCTTCCGCCATATTATCATACCGCTTTGTCGCATGGCTATCTCCATTGCATTGCCATTACCGTGCATTTGTTTTTCTAACGAATTCGTGGGTTTCACAGGAATTCAACGACAAATAATGACCAAAATTGACCGCTTTCATTACGGAGGCCAAGAACACATCCAGGGACAGAGTCCCTGAGGCTATATTAATGAAGGAAGATCTAAGAAATGTTCACGACACGCCTTTAATCAATGAGACAGGATGGCAAATCTACCAAACCCTCCAGAGCAATTCAAAAGGCAGGTTTTTGTAGATGAAAGTAATTATGATGAGGCAAAGAGGATCAGTTGAAGATCAAGGAATGCAAAGTCCAGCATTGAAGAATTTAAATTTCAATTCAAGGTTTGAAGGCCGATGATACCCAGCACAGAAAACCATGCTCTCCAGATTTTATTTCAGCCAAATTCTCTTCAGGAAAGGACAGAATGTTGGTGTGATTTTTCTTTTTGCCGTGCTCCTGAGGAGATTTTCTACCTAGTGCATTTACTTCATGGAGCTGGCTGCAAAGTACATGTAACATTCCATAGCCATCAAATAGTATGGGCACGAATGTTTCCACCATTTTGTTTTATTGAAACAATTAGTTGTTTTCACCAACTTCTTTTATTAGTTTCTCTTCTTCTTCCTCTATAAAAACGGGGAAGAAAGACATTGTGGGGGTTCCAGATTTCATCAGAGAATTGTGCAGTGAAAGACTCAAGTATACATTTTGTAAAAGCTCTTGTATGAAGGCTCAGTGCCCGTAGGGTCTCAGTGAGGAGGAGTTCTATCTATTTTAGAGGATTCTGGTCTTTGATATTGCACAGTATGTAACCTTCTCTAATGTGCTTAATACAACATTTCATTTTATCCATCTTCTTGTATCATGTACTGCAATGCGAGTGGCTCACTGATTTTAGGTAAGGATTTATCCTAGTTGATACCCATACTTGGATCAGTCAAGCGCTTTAAATATGGCTCAGGCATGATATACTATTTCATGTTCATTTCATCCATATTTCTGCTATATTAGTTTCTTTGGGAGGGTGCTTTTAAAACGCCATTGTCATGTATGGATTCTTAGATTGATAAGCCCATATATGGTTCTGTTGTGTATCTGGGTATCAGACCAAAGATAATTAATATCTTCTTATATTTATTTCACCGCATACACCTTCTGATATTTTATTTCTGTGGCATATTACTTGAATTGGTCCTCTTTACAGTAAATTGTCTCTTAACTGTCTAATGTTTTTATATATGAGCTTTGCATCTTGTCTCTGCAACATTACTTTCCCTGTGGCAGTTTATGTAAGTTCTGGTCCCATTTAAATCAATTTCCTTGTTTACAAGAGATAGTAGGAGAGCCTTTGGATTGACACCCAAGTTTTATTATATGCTCCTTGCTATGATAAGATATCCTAGGCACTGGTCTATGGCAACTCTAGGCTGTCTCTAGGAGCGACAACATTTGTTATTGGGTTTCTTTGGCCTCAATTTAGGATGTAATTCAGCAATGAGTTTCATCATGGCCTTCTTTTGAACAATGTTTACAAGTCACTTTTTCTCCCTCTTTCTTAATATATGCATTCTTTTTGTTTTTACCTTTTGACGTCTTTTCCTTGGCTTTACCCTTAAAAGGTTTTTTTCCACTGTAATATTCCCAATTAGTCATGAGCTAATTGGAATATTCATTTTTGTTTTATTTCTTTGTTTAAATAATAAAAGTGTAAAGGAGGTCCATAATACTCCTAAATAATGAATAAATCAATGCCAAATGTAAAAATGTTGAATCATGGCTGCTAAATCAAGCACCCTTAGGTGTGAAAGGGGCTAGAAATTTTGACTGGGTCAACCTTGACCAAATCTACAACGCTGTCTTGGAGGAGTGGCCATCAATGAGGCACAGTGCAGTCTTAGATGGAGATGCCTTGTATGAAAGGAGTGATCTCATTGGAGGTGGTTTAGGGTTTGCAAGCTCTTAACTTATAAAAGGAAGAGGATTTCAGCATAAGAACGTTGTTGATGGTTATTATATTTTTGAATATATTGTTTGTTTAGACATATATTATTCTCTTGTTGTTTAGCTGAGAATTAATGATGTTTAGCATTAGGTGTTCCTAGTCGGGAATGACATCTCTTTCCTTGAAATGCCTCTTGGAAGAGTTTGCATTGTATTTTCCACTATCTGGTTGAAGGCCAAGCTTCTTATTTCAACTAAAATGCAGATCTTGTTGAGGGTTTGTTTGTCTTTGCAAGCTGCATCAAATGGAGGCTAGATCTTTTCATATCTAGGCCATTTCAGTGCTCCTTTTCAGTGGAGGAGACTTCTATTTCATTGGGAGGAGAGTATTGGATGTATTGAGCTTCATTTTCTGATCTTGGCATGTGGCCAACCACATTTGATCCCTGCAGCGTAGTTTTAATTCCAGGTCTACGTTATTCTTGTAGGTGCAGTTGCACAGTGTTTTGGCACACCATTTGGAGAGTTGTTTTTCAATTGTTGGGGATCTGCCCTTCACTTTGGAGATATTTTGGAGGTGATCATTCTCTTGTTCATATCAGATCAGATCCACTTTCCAGATATAAATATTTATGTAGATCTGCAGATTTAGATCTCATATCTACAAGTTGTACATGGTGTTTTGCTAAAAACCCCAAGGGGATTCTGAAGAGGAGCCTATATAGTGTATGGATCTATTATAGATTTGAATTTTCATGCACTTATCTGCTCTAGATCTAAAGTGTAATCTACAGTTGTTGAAACTCAATAAAATAATGTTGTAAGGCTTTTTCCAGTCTTAATACATGGTTGCAGCACCTCACTTTGAGGATTTTCTTCTATTGGAGACTTCTATTTCCTATTATACATCTTATGGGCCATCTTTTACATCTATTTTTCTGTTGTAAATGTAAATGAAGGATCTCCATATTGTCCTCCTGCTTTTTCTATGATGATCTGCGTTATTTTTCTCCTATTCTGCATTGTATTGTTGCATTCCCCATTTGGGAATATTACAGTGGTATCAGAGCATCATCTTGGCACAGCCTGTGCATATGAAGAAGCCAATATGTCTTTTGAAGAAGAAGGGCCTCTTACTGACAGAGAGAAGAGGTATCTAAATAGAAGACAGAAGAAATTTGATTACACAAATGATAATGAAGACAAGGGTAAAGCCCCTTTATCTGGAGGTGAAGATGAAGAGAAGGAGTTCCCTAAGATCCTTCTTAGAGCCATGCAAGCCATTGCGAAAGAGATCAAAGAAAGGAGGAGGGAAGGACATGAAAATCCCTCAAGAATATTGTCACATGAAGAAAGCCCCAGTTCTTCATATTATGTGTGTGAGCATTTAGCCACACAATCAGATCTACAATGTTATACCATGCCTACATTGAAACACCAAAGGAGGAGACTCTTGGTGACTATCTCCAAGAATATGAATCTCAGTCTAAAAGATTCAAGGTGCATCTAAGCTTCAAGGGTTTTTTCAACTTAAAGAAGAAAGAAGACCCAGAAACTACAATAGAAGACGAGGTTGCATGCAGCACACTTTGGGTAGATTATTTCTACCTACTTTTGATGGGTCACCCAAGAGCACATCCAAGTCTTGGGTAAGGAAGCTAGACACATATTTCCAGCTGCACCAATTTCAGAAGAAGAAGCCATTAGAGTAGCAGTGCTGCATCTTGGAGGTAAGGCTTATGCTTGGTGGTTATTTGAATCTTCTTCATTAAGAAATGTAAATAAATCTACTTATGCAAAGTTCTCTAGGAGGTTAGTGAAAATATTTGATTTGAAACAATCTGAAACTTCTTTGGGAAAGCAAACCAAACCCAAGAAATCAGAACCTTTGCATGAGTTGGAAGGATCCATGAAGCCAACTCCATTTCAAAACATTGTTGAGGGGGTTAAATATCTACACCATGCTTTGCAAAGGGCAAAGTCCCCACTTCAGAAAAATCTTTCTTCTCAAGAAGAATACATGAGGATTTCTCTTTCAAGAGGAGATCAAGAAAAAATAACTCTTAATGATGAGGTATTCTCCATTGATGAGGAGGAGAAAGAGGAAGAGTTGGAAAGATACTCTAGTTCTGTGACAACAAGAGGAGATCTACTTCTATTTGGAGATGGAGATGAAGTAATTGCTTCAACTAGAGGAGCTCTTGCATATTTGCAAGAAGCCCCAAAGGATCTTACATATGAAGATCATGAGCAACATGTGTCTATGTTGATAGGAAATGAGGAAAAATAATGGAGGAAGTGTGTTCCAAAATTGAATATAGTCTTGGGGACACACACTATGCTAGATCATTCCGTTGTGATCAAGACCATTGACACCAAGGAGATGTTGGGTGTACATGGATTGAGCACATATAAAGGAGACACCTTAGATTGTGAAGACTTACAAGAGGTAGGAGAAGATGAGAAGGGGGGCCAACATCCAGTGATGAAGAACATACACACCCATCCTTTTCAGGAGGTTTATGCACATAAGCAGGAGGATGATTTTTGCAATGAAAGAAGGGAAAAATTAGTCCATTCACATATACAGCCTGTTCAAAGCCTTGATGTTTCATTACATGGAGGAAAACCACCTGGGAGGCCACCTTATTCAGATTTTGTGGGAGATGTCTCACAACATGATGCTCCAAGCATATATCCAGGAGGGATGGGGGCATTATAAGACAATGATACAGCATTGGGAGTCTTGGGTAGGCTCAAGGAGGAGGGAGATCTTCTCCCAATATCATCATTACCCACTCTTATTTTAGATTCTACTTTGTGGGAGGAGATGCATGGAAGGAATGACCTTCCAACTTATACCTTTGGCATGGGAGATGTCAAGGAGGAGAGCAACCATATGGCAGACATTTATGTTGATAGATCATCAGCACTGTCACTATGGGAGATTGATCCATATTGGAAATCCTAGTTGTTGGTGGATTATTCCAAGGATATTCACACATGCATGATACTTGATGACCAACTGCATGAAGAGGGCTATCTATTCCATGAAGGAGTCATCTATTATCATGGTAGGATCTTCTTATCTAGAGCCTCCAATCTCAAGGATAATTTACTACAAAGGGCTTATGAAGAGTTCTATTTCAGCCATACATACTCCATGAGATTCTACAACATCATCATGAGGAAAGGAGAACTATATCAGCATTTTCAAAGATGCATGTACCATGTGGAGATGGGGCAGCAACATAACTCTATGGAAGAGTTAATTCAGCCATCTCTTTCTCTTTTTGAGGAAGGGGATATATCTATGCACCACTCCATTTGTTTAAGGGGGAATTTTGGAAAATAACATGTTCATGTAAATAATGTTTCATTTGATTATTGTTTTCATTATTTCACTATGTATATGCAGGCCATGACTCCAAGGAGTATTGTACCTTATAAACTTCATGGCCAAATTTGGGCCACAAAATTTTCTAAACATGGCCACTCCCTTGGAGGACAAAGGGATATTTTGTTTCATGATGGGTGTATTCCTAAAGCACCAAATATATATCACACTTTCAGCCATAGTGAGATGACATGGGCAGCAAGTAAGTAGTGGAGAAACCACTTACCACATCATGATCTGATGCAGTTAGGAGATGCACTGTGCTGGCTCCACATGTGGGACTATGACCCACCTCCATATGCACAAATTTATGTTTGTATGTATGTAATTTTTATCCCATACATTGATGATGTACTTGTACTTTTTATGGGAATGTATGGAGGGAGGATGGGAGGTATGTATGTGCCCTATGGGATGGATATTCTCCATGTATCTTATGCTACATGTTTCATGGAGAACACTAGGCAAACCATGTTTTTTTATCGTGAGCTTTTGTCTCATTATGGGATGGATTATTTACATCTCATGAGAAATTTGGAGGAGAAATTCATGGAGGGATGGATTGGTGAAAATTTAGCTTATGGAGGAAGCTTATCACATGTTGATGTCACCAATGGGGGAGGAGAAGAGTTGCAGCACTCACCTTGTCATTTTCTTGAAGCAAGCAACATTTAGGAGGGGAGGACTGTAATATTCCCAATTATTAAAGAGCTAATTGGAATATTCATTTTTTATTTATTTATTTGTTTAAAGAATAAAAGTGTAAAGGAGTTCCATAATACTCCTAAATAATGCATAAATCAATGCCAAATTTAAAAAGGTTGAATCTTGGCTGCTAAATCAAGCACCCTTAAGTGTGAAAGGGGCTAGACATTTTGACTGGGTCAACCTTGACCAAATCTATAGTGTTGTCTTAGATGAGTGGCCATCAATGAGGAACAACACAGTCTTAGATGGAGATGCCTTGTGTGAAAGGAGTGATCTCATTGGAGATGGTTTAGGGTTTGCAAGCTCTTAACTTATAAAAGGAAGAGGATAGCAGCATTAGAACATTGTTGATGGTTATTATATTTTTGAATATATTGTATTTTTAGATATATATCATTCTCTTGTTGTTTAGCTGAGAATTAATGTTGTTTAGCATTGGGTGTTCCTGGTCAAGAATCCCAACTCTTTCCTTGAGAGGCCTCTTGGAAGAGTTTGCATTGTATTGTCCACTATCTGGCTAAAGGCCAAGCTTCTTATTTTAACTACAATGCAAATCCTATTGAGGGTTTGGTTGTCTTTGCAAGCTGCAACAAGTGGAGGCTAGATATTTTCAGATTTAGGCCATTTTAGTGCTCCTTTTCAGTGGAGGAGACTTCTACTTCATTTGGAGGAGAGTATTGGATGTATTGAGCTTCATTTTCTGATCTTGGCATGTGGCCAACCACATTTGATCCCTATAGTGCAGTTTTACTTCCATATCTATGTTATTCATATAGGTGAAGTTGCATGGTGTTTTGGCACACCATTTGGAGAGTTGGTTTTCAAGTGTTGGGGATCTACCCTTCACTTTGGAGATCTTTTTGAGGTGATCATTTTCTTGTTCATATCAGATCAGATCCACTTTCCAGATCTAAATATTTTTGTAGATCTGCAGACTTAGATCTCAAATCTACAAGTTGTACATGGTGTTTTTCTAAAAACCCCAAGGGGATTCTAAAGAGGAGCCTATATAGTGTATGGATCTGTTATAGATCTAAATTTTCGTGCACTTATTTTCTCTAGATATAAAGTGTAATCTACAGTTGTTGCAGCTCAATAAAATAACACTAAGGATTTTTCCAGTCTTAATACATGGTTGTAGCACCTCATTTTGAGGATTTTCTTATATTGGAGACTTCTATTTCCTGTTATACATCATATGGGCCATCTTGTACATCTATTTTAATGTTGTAAATGTAAATGAAGGGTCTCCATATTGGCCTCCTGCTTTTTCTATGATGATCTACGTTATTTTTCTGTTATTCTGCATTTTATTGCTACATTCCCCATTTGGGAATATTACATCTACCCTCTTCAAAAATGTTCTTCCCTCTAGCTTCTAGATGTGTGGCCTGAACACAAATTACATCTAGACTGGTGGGGTTAAACAAGAGAATAGTATGTTTTAGGTAGCAATGTAAGCCTCCTATTTACTTTAGCAAAGTGTCTTGGCTCTGCAAATCCACCCCTAATAAAAGAGCTCTTCTCCTAAATTCCTGGGTGTATTCTTGCACATTTTGTACCTTTAATTGTCTAAAGTTCTACCATTTCATGATGGATTTCTGCATATGAGATGATGGATAAAAAAAAAAATTAATAGCAACAATAAAATCTTACCATGTTTATTGATTTCCTGCTTTGGCTTGGAGTCCCACCAAAAAAGAGCTCCATCTTCCATTCTCAAAGAAGTTAATTGTATTTTTGTATCATCGTCTTGAAGGTTCTGTATTCTAAAATAGACCTCCAATTTTCAAATCCAATTATCTAGCTTTTCTGCATTTACTTCACCATTAAACATTGGCAGTTAGAACTTAAAATCAAGTTTTAATAAAGGATATTTACTAGTGCTCTTGGTCTTGTGTGGCTAATGTACTAAAGTAGAGGTAGAATATGATGATGATGATGAGGATGAATATGGTGGATGTCCATTGCCTCCATTTCCTCCATTTACCTTCTTAGACTTGTCTTAATCATGTTGACCTCTTGAATATCCTTGTCCTTCCTTTTGGAGTTTAGATCCTTCTCCTTCCAGTCTCTCAGTCCTTTATTGATAAATAATTTTAACCATCTCATTCATTTCAAGAAATGCTTTCCTGAACACTCTTTCTTCCTCCTTAGGGTCAAATTCTTCATGAACTTCTCCTTCCTCATGAGGCATGCTTAATGGAGCTTCTACTTCTTTAGGAGGTGAACTAGGTGGTAGAGATTGTGGAAATCTTTCTCTCCTTTGCTTTGGCTCTTTTTCAGACCCTCCAGCTTCCACCAGTTTTCCTTCTCCTCTTTTGAGCTTGAGCCTTGTAAGAATATAAAACTTGCAAACAGTTAAACAACTATTTGCACTAAACAACACCAGAGAAAAAACTCTAGCTCTAATACCATTTGATCTAAAAATAATGTATTAGTTTTGTTTTGCTAAGTGTCTTTTCAGTTTTAAAACATATGCATAATTGGTTCATTAATTTACATAAGGATTAAGGAGTTTTTCCATGATTTGTAGATGATCTTTAGTGAATTAGAAGCATAAAATAAGCATAAATAACACTGAACAGCAGTGTAAAATAGAGAAATAATTCACCACATGAAATTTACACAGTAGGCTTGATGAAGCAGTTCACCCCTCCTAGGCTACATCTGCTGGTCCAGCTCCCAATGGCTTGTCCATCTTTCATTATGCTCAAAAATTTTCTATTAAATTTAGTTGTAGTGCTCTAATCATTATTTTCTCTACACCAATGGCTTTATAATGCTCTAATTAGTCAAAAATAACTCTCCATTCACTCAGAATGGTCAAAAATTGGGCCTCCTACACTTTTGCTCAGTATCTCCTAGGAAAGCTCCACTAAAAGTGGAGAAATCCAGTTAACTAGAGTTAAAATTGGGAAAACTACCCAAAATGGCATGCCCCTAACTCCTCCACCGATTTAGCCACGTAATAAATTTCACGGTTTGGGCGGTGGCCACATGCGCACCCCCAAAACCGTTAGTTACAAGACGGTTAGGTAGAACCCCATACCATAACTGCAGTTTTAAATGTTTGAACTATGGTTGAAGGTTATCAGTTAGCGCTTAACTGCATGGTTTGGGCTAGCGGTAAAATTTTCCATGTGACATATAATTCAGAATTGCTGGCCGGTTGGGACTATTGGTGGTTCCCAACCCCCAAATATAAATGCACTATAACATAAATTAAACTTGACATCCAATATGGTTATGAACTAATGCGTAGAGCGGATGGTAGAGTGTATGCATGCCTGGCGAGAGGTCTAGGGGTTGAGCCTTACGAGCCCTCACAAAATTTTAATATGCAGTTGTAGGGCCACGTGGCGTCCTCAGGGCTGGCGATGTGGCAGCTTCTCATTGGACCCTCCAAACCATACCACAAATATAAACCTGACACTTGTCATCCAACGATTGGTCCTGAGAAAAGAATATTCTTAGGAATATTCTATTTTTACTAACTTTACATCCACTTTGCTGACTGTGCATCCTAGTCAAACATTGTCAAACTATCATAATTTTACCTGTTTGTAATTTCGATCAGAACGCAATATCTACCTCATACGACATCAGTTTTTCGAACCGTTCATGACGTAAGAATCAGGAAGACTTGATTTACACAACCATCCTAGTTTCAACCCAATCTTGTAACATTGAATTTTGAGCAAAATTTATGAACTCTTGATCACCAACATAGGGATGGATTTGAGAATTTTGAACTTCCATCAAAAACTTAGTATTAGCTTTAGGACTCATAGAACTCGGCCAGAAAGATATAGGATAGACTTCATCCTTTAAATAAATGCTACAACGAGGTCGATATGATTATCACGATACTTCAAAATTTGTTTTGTTGCAGTTATATTCTTTCCTTGCCACTGTAAACATCTTGTTTCCCTTGTCCTAGATTCATCCTACACTTCTAGTCTTCATAAGGGTATCGGCACTCTCTACAAGGCCTGTAACTACCTTGGCCTAATCACACTATTCACCACAATAAACTAGCCCATAACTTCTTCTTAATAACTCACTCAACAACTCTTCAAACTTGGCCTAGATAGAAATTTTTCTTCAACTATCTCTAATCCTAGGTTGGAAACTCAATTACACTAATGAATGTATGATCATAATAGTTACTTGTGACTGTTTATATATTATTTTCATTTATCATTTACTTTATTCATTAGGTAATCAAGAAAATATATAAGTACGATGCACAAAAATACTAGAAACACCAAAAATTAGGCCACAGTCTAGGGAAAAATACACAAGGGGAAAACCCAACAATCCTTTCCTTTTAAAATATTTAGTCAACAGGAGAAATCCAAGTCAAAAATAAACTAAATTATAACCCAAGTTCCAAGTCATCCCTCCATCCATATCTCAAACTTTGCCACAATTATGTTCGCAATATCTTTAATAATTTTGTCACATGCATGTCCTTAGATGCCAATCCAGTAGAGATAAGAGTGTCTTAGGTAGCTCGCATTCCATATAAATAATAGCCCTCCTCTAGCTCACATTATCACAGAGATAATGACCCTCCTATAACTCACATTATTTTATATATAACGGTCCTCATATGGCTTTCATTCTTCAGAGATAATGGTCCTAGTGTAGTTCGCCTTCTCACAGAAAAGTAGTACCTCAGTAAGCTCGTATACCATGGAAAAATATGCCTCAGACATCATCCTTTATTTTTCCTCAGTATACTTTGAATTTCCTTTCCTCAGAAGATGTGAATTAATGTACAAAAGGTGGAGTAATGATACCAACATGAAGCTCCCTTATATGAAAAGGTGCCTCTAAGGATGAGCTGACTTGTCATCTTGGAGGGTCAACTTGATCTTCTTGAGGACAAAAACACGCTTTTAAAATTCAAATTTATTTCTTTTGTAAATATAAATAATATTTTCTTTATTGAGTATGAAATGCATGTTATTAATGAAAGTAATTTTTTCCCAAGCATGAAAAATATGTTGAATTTGTAACTATGGTCGATCTTCATAATGTAATTTTGGTCACTTGATGTAATTATATTTATCAATGTAAAGCATATTTATAAATGCTTGAGTCAGAAAAAATTATTTTGAGTCCCATTAAGACTTCTTGAAGATAAAAATTCGAATTTTGAAATGTGATTTTTGGCTCCATAAGTGACAAGTCAGCTTCCCTCCTAGTCAACTTCACCCTAGCTCCAAAACAAGACCATTCGACCTAGACGTATCACTAGATAAAGGCAGCACCTTCTCCTCCACTTGGGAATTTGATCTCTCACACACAAGACATTTTATAGGCAAGCAAGTGAAGGATGAGGAGGGCGAACTTCATTTCTCACTTTCTCTTCTCTAACGTATACATGTGGATAGTTTCTCTCTTTTCTAGTTCAGATATTTTTTGGTTAGTTTATATTGCAGAAAGACGAGTTTCTAAAGCAGCCACAGAAAGTCTAGTTTTTGAAGAAGTCATAGAAAGCTGAGTTTCTGAAGCAGTCCCAGAAAATTTATTTTGTCACATAAATTCAAGTTTTTTAAGTGATCACAAAAAGCATAGTTTATGTCACAAAAAGTGTTGTTCTTGTCGCAAAAAGCTAAATTTCTAAAGCCAATGAAAAAGGCAGAATTTATTTTGGGCATACAAAAAATTTGGGGCAAACCAATAGAGCGAACTTTTGGATCAGATTGAGAGACTTGACTTAGAGGGGAAGACCAGGTTTGACAATAGGTCTAGGCATACCTCTAATTGAACAAAATAATTTATCTATTGAAAAGGTTGTTGGGTTTTCCCCCTTTGTGGGTTTTCCCAAGCTAAATCTTATCTCTTCTTTGTGCATTGTTATCTCTATTGTTCTACTATTATTCATGGTTTAATTTCTAAAGTATAATTACGGAACGCTAATATTGGAATAACTAAAAGAAGTTCTACATCAAAAGTAATTATCATTTTTTTAGAAATATTGTTCTAGTCTATATTGCACTTGGAAAATAAACATGGTATCATCACGTTGGTGAATAAAGGAACTTTGAGATCCCTTCTGAAGAAACCCTAATTTGAGATCATCATTGTTGAAGTCCTCCTTGATCCGCATCCATGGCCTCCTCTATGAAATCTGAAAACAAGTTAGCCTCAAACTTTATGGCTTGGAAACTTAGAGTTGATATTATTCTTGCAAAGAACAAGGTATTAGACATTGTAACATGGAAGGTTGTAGAACCAGCAGATGCAATAGGAAAAGAGAATTTTAAAGAATAAAAACTTTTCAAATATGAGATTGTCCTGAAATGGCTAACAACAAAAAGAAAAGGGAAAACAACATGCTAAAGTGGCACATCAAGGCATATGATCAAAGAGCGTGGAAATTTTCTAGCATCACAAAAAATAGGTCCCAAAGGGTTGAGATAGGAGACAACAATAGTTATGTAGTCAGAGGAGTTGGAAAATAATCCATAGAGTTGGAATATGATAATAATGTGCATGATAAAATTAATCCAAGTGAGCTATGGCATAAAAGGTGAGATCACTTGGAGGTTCGGTGCATTATGTAACGTTCATTGATGACTTCTCTCATAAGACATGGATCTATCTCTTGAAGACCAAGGATGAATTTTTCACCAAGTTTCAAGAGTTCAAAGTTGAAAAGGAAAACTTGATAGATAAGAAGATCAAGATTATGAGATCTGACAATGGAGGAGAATACACCTCGAAATAGCTCATTGATTTTTGCAAGAAAGTTGGGATTAAGAGGGAGCTAGTTGTTCCTTACAATCCACAACATAATGGTGTAGCCGAATGAAAAATACATCCATTGAAGAATTTTTCAAAGCCATAAAGCATGATTTTGATTTACCACTATTCTTATGAGGAGAGGCATCGTTGGTTTTATAGATTCAAAACAAAAGTCCCCATCAAATTCTATAAGGTATGACTCTTGAAGAAGCATCCTCTAGACGAAAGCCAGAGGTTGGGCATATGAGAATCTTTGGTTTTCCTGTGTACATTCATGTTCCTAAGGAAAATATAAACAATTTGGAACCTTCAAGAAAGAAAGGCATATATGTTGGTTACAATGAATCATCAAACGCCTACAAAATTTATATTCCATAGTAGTGACAGATTGAGGTCAGTCGAGATGTCACCTTTGATGAGAAGGCTACATATTGGAGGTCTAAGGAAGTTTCCAAGGACTCCTATGAAGTAAAGCATGAGGCTTTGAAAGGAGGATGTTCAATTTCTACATAGTTTCCTAAAAGGCTAGAAGGGCCTTGTGAATTACTAAAACTAGTTATTGATCTTGAGATCAGTAAAATACCAACATAGCTTAGATCCACATTAGAAGAGGCAGAAGGACATGAAGCTCTTAATGGATCATATACGGAAGTTAAGAAACCTAAGAGGTTCTCTAGCCATACAACTCTCATAGCTAAACTTATTGATGTAGAGCCTTCCATTTATGAAGAAGCGGCTAGCCAACAAGTGTGGAAGGAGGCTATGAATGAAGAATATCAATTGATCATGAAGAATGATGTATGGTAGATTGTGCCAATTATTTGAAAGGAGTGTATCAGTTTGTTGTGCTAAGTCTCCTTTCAGTAATAAAAAAATGTACAATTTGTCTCCATTTGTTTGCTTAAGGAATGAGTAATTTAATGTAATATTCCTAATTTAGCTTCAACTAATATGAATATTGGATTTTGCTTTTGTAATCTAGATGCATGAATAATTGAGCAAGGAGGCTCCTAATTTGCTCAAGCATGAATAAAATACTTCCTAATTTGGAAGGGGATCATGAAATAACCAATTCAAGCATCCACATGTGTGAACAAGGTTATTTTCAAGTGGACAAGGTCAAGTTTGACCAAGTCAACATGATTTATTCTCAAAGAAGTGGATTCTAAATAAAGCCAGCTCAATGTCAATAGAGATCAATCCATCTAGATAAAATGAAGGCACCTTGAGTGTGAAAAGGGATAGGGCATGAAGAATCATTCAAGGTTGACCAAGTCAAAAAATCTGTCTAGATACATTGCACCATCTTGTTGGACAGCGCAGTTTTTGTTGAGGAGCCTTTGCATGGAAGCTACCTCATAGTGGGTGGGACCCTTGGTGAGGAAGCTCATCAATTATATAATGAAGGAGATTGCAAGCATATGGACATATTGGAGATTATATTTTCATGAGGTCTGCTTAGACTTCCTACATACTTAGTTGTTTAGCTAAGTTGTTGCACTGCTTAGTGCAAGGGTTTGCCCGGGTGGGAATTCCCTACTCTTTCTTGGAGATCTTGCTTGAGAAATATAAGAGGAGGTTTCTGATCTGAATTTTTTACTACCTGGTGTTGGGCCAAGCACCTAGCTTCATAAAAAATGCAGTCCCTTCAGAAAACTACATTATTTCTTAAGGTGTTCAGTGGAAGGGCTTAAAACCCCATTTTGAGGAGCTAGTTTCCAAAGAGGAGGATCAACCTTTCTTTGGGAAAGCTAGAGGGAGAATCTACAGCCATTTATTTGCATGTTCAGCCATATATTTTAGAGCTTCAGCCATATAGTGTTATTCAGCCACAGATTTGCAGCAGCTTTCTCTTGTACATCGTTCTTGTCAAGAAACCCTTGCGGGGTCTTCTTGGATCTGTGTGAAAGAGATTAGATCTATGTTTTTGTACATAATTGAGTATTATAATAATATTATCAGATATATTTCTCTATTTTCTAATTTAACCTCTCTTTATACTGCGCAGTCACTTGTGCAGCTACTCCGGCATTTCGCAGTCTTGGGGTTTTGTCCAATTTTAGTTATTGTGAGCATGGGAAGCCTGTTTAACTAGGCTAATTGCATTTGTTTCTAAAAATATTTTGCATGAATTTCCTATATTGTCTAAAATAATGGGCACAGCCATTATTTTCCACTTTTTTAACTCCATATTCAGAAAATAGCGTTTTTGAGGCAAAAACAGCTACTTTTCCCCACTTGATGAATTGTAAAAAGGCATAGTTTGTTGAATTGATTGTTCTATAGAAGATATGTGTTTAAATACATTATATTTTATGATAAATTTCTTCTCTCAAACTTTGGAATACCTTGGGGTATTCTTATTGTTGTAGAAAATTCCACATTTGGAATATTACAGTGGTATCAAAGAAACAATCTTGGCTCAGCCTGTGAGCTCAAGAATTATGGATTCTTCTCATGGGGAGGAGGATATTTTTAGAAGAAATGAGAGAAAACCCTTGTTTTCTGGAAAAAATAGGTTCTCAAAACTTCTCTTTCCAAAGCTGCAGGGCAAAAGCAAGGGCATCAAAGAAATCAGGAGGGAAACACATGAAGATCCCTCAACAAGATCTATACAAGAGGAAGATTCTTAATCCTCATCTTATGGATATGATCACTCATCCATTTCATCAAATATACCACGTTCTATCAGCAATTTATTCATGAAGAGGAATAAAGGAGATGTGCCAAAGAGAGATACTCTTGGTGATTATTTGCAGGAATATGAAGATCAATCCGAGGAGTTCAAAGATCACTTGAATTTCCAAGGGTTTTGCCAAATGAAGGAAAATAGCACAAGGAGCAAGAAACAGGGTGAGGGTAGATTCTTTCTATCCACTTTTGATGGATCACCTCTATGTCCAGCTAGGGCTTGGATGAAGGAGCTAGACACCTTTGTGCAGCAACATCAAGTTTTAGAATTTGAGGCCATCAAAGTAGCAGCGCTGCATTTTGAGGGTAAGGCCTATGCTTGGTGATCGTTTGAATCATTTTCCTTAAATAATGAAAATACATCTAACTATGCAAAGTTTATTAGAATATTAGTAGAGAGGTTTTATGATATTTCATGTGAAACATCCTTTATTACAACTATCAATCCACATCAAGCAAAACTTTTGCATGAGTTGGGAGGGTCTATCTGTCCAAATCCATTTCTGGAAACCAATGAAGAGAAGGTTTACAAGGGAAAGATCTCCTTTAGATGAAGGGCTTTCTTCTCAAAAGGAAGACATGGAGATTCCTTCTTCAAAAGAGGACCAAGATCTAAGGTCTCTTGTTGAAGGTAAGGCAACTCCAACTAGTGAAGAAGAGAAAGGAGAGGCAGGAGGAGATAACATAGTCCATGACAATGGAAACTCAAGCACCTTATGAAGAAGATCCTGATGGAGCACTTGCTCCAAAGAAAGAAACTCTTTCACTTTTTCAAGGATTTCCAAAAGGTCTGACACATAGATCTCTTGGCATAACACATGAGAAGCATGTACCTTCATTGCCAAATGATGAGATATTGAAGATAGGATAAGGGAAAGAGGAGGAATGGCATCACAAGATGAAGAGCATGTACCCTTATCTATTTCAGAGTTTGAAAGAAAAAAGAAGGCAAGAGGACCCATGCAACAAAGGTAGGGGCAAATCTGTCCACCTATATTCACATCCTACTCTATGCCTTGATGCCTCTCTTCAAGGAGGCATTTCAGCAAGAAGACCTCCTAATTGGAGGGAAAATAAAGTTTTCTCTCAAATATATGCAGCAGCAACCTATTTTTTTAGAGAGGGAACGTTGGAAGGAGCCACTACAACGCTGAAAATCATTGATGGAGGGCTAGGCAAATTTCTAAAATTGACCTTGCTTTCTTCCATTCATCTATTTGCGTTGGAGGGAATAGATTTAGAAATTTGTGCTGATATGAGCATAGTATCAAAATGCTACTCCATAGATTTGGGGCAGAAAAGGATACTCCAATATATAATGAAGATTTCTAAACATAACAAAAAATTAATTTCATTTTTGTATGCAGGAGCAAAATTGTGGAAGTTTTTGAGAAAGAGAACCGTTCAAGGGGAGGGTGACTTTCCTAAACTTCAATCTTGTCTTGAGCAAGATCAGCTGCAAGAAAGGAAGCAAAAGAAAGTTGGGAATACTCCAACATGTAACTTTGACATCAAGCATGTCAAGAAGGAGAGCCATCATATGACAAATGCATCATTTCATACGTCTACAACACTGTCAATGTTGGGAAGCCTAGACCCTTATTGGGAGTCCCAACTCTTGATGGAGTATTCCAAGGACCTATTCACATGTAGGGTTCTTGATGGGCAAGAAATGGATGGAAATTATAAAGTAGTTAATGGAATCATTTATGTTCATGATCAGATCTACTTAACCAAAGATTCCAAACTCAAGAATGCACTACTTAACACAACTTATGAGGTCTTGCTTTCAAATCCCACTAGCTTCATTAAAACATATCATACTATCTTAGATGGATTCATGTGGGAAAATTTCAAGGAGGAGATGCACTCACATATGAGTAAGTGCATGGATCATTTTCTGGTTGAGGAGGAACATAGCTCTTGGGAAGAGTTATCATTATCACCTCCTTATTCATTGAGTGTGAGAGGGAGTTCATCCATGAGCTACCTTACTGATTTTAAACAAGTGTATGACAAACATTGTATTGTTGAATCTTATGATGTATTAATTATATACTTGTATTTTATTAACACTCATGTGCAGGTCTTGGCTCCAAGAGGGGGCACTTTTTCTGATGGGCTTCATGAGCCACCTTGGGCCATGAACAATGGTGATGTTGACCATTCCTTGGGATATATTGGAGAGATGATGTACTCCTCATGGTGTGATTCATCAACACCAACCATCATACACCTTCTCCAAGCATGCAAGAAGGATGGGGCAGCAAACAAGTGTTGGGGAGAACGCTTGTCATATCATATTATATGGCAGTTAGGAGGAAAACTACGCTGGTTGCACATGAGGGACCATTGTCCTTCTCCTTTATTTTTTATGGCAGCTAGCATGATCTTACTTATGATCCCACATGCTGAAGATGTTCTTATATTTTTTGGGGGCATGGTTGGAGGAGAGGCACACTTGTTAGATGTGTCTTTGGGGGAAGGAAGTCCCTACTTTTTCTACACTACATGTTCCAAGGGGAGCATGAGAAACTATATGGCCACCATTGCATATCACTTGTTTCTTTATGATTTGGACCATATGTTTTGTTGGAGAACTTGGGGCATGCCTCTCATGAGCAATTGGGAGGAGTTTTTCTATGAATTACCAAGCTAGAGGGTGATTCATTTTATTTGGATGATAGCATGGAGGAGGGAGACCTCCATTGATGATGAAATTCCCCACGATTGTCATCACTTCTTTCTTGAGAAGGCCATGGATCAGAAAGAAGGTTTCCATAACAACCTTCCATTCTTTCATGATGAGAGCCATTGGGTTTATTCACCAAAGGCCAACTTGCACACTTGGGAGGAGCCATTGGGAGATGGAATTTTTGCAAAAAATTTGAAGCAATGGAGGAGACTATGGGATGAGAGGGCCACAAGAGGAAGAGGGGAGATTTTGCAGCACCCTTGTACTTTCTTGAGGACAAGAAACATTTGGGAGGGGGAGATTGTAATATTCCTAATTTAGCTTCAGCTAATAGGAATATTAATTTTGATTTTGAAATCTAGATGCATGAATAATTGAGCAAGGAGGCTCCTAATTTGCTCAAGTATGAATAAAAATCCTTCCTAATGTGAAAGGGGATCATAAAATAACCAATTCAAACATCCACATGTGTGAAAAATTTCTAAACTATGAGGACAAGGTCAAGTTTCACCAAGTCAACATGATTTATTCTCAAAGAAGTAGATTCTAAATAAAGCCAAGTCAATGTGAATAGAGATCAATCTAGCTAGATAAAATGAAGGCACCTTGAGTGTGAAAAAATATAGGGCATGAAGATTCAATCAAGGTTGACCAAATCAACGAAGCTATCTAGATACATTGCACCATATTGATGGACATCGCAGTTTTTGTGGAGAAGGCTTTGCATGGAAGCAACCTCATAGTGGGTGGGACCCTTGGTGAGAGAACTCATAAATTATATGATGAAGGAGATGGAAAGATTATGGACATATTGGAGATTAAATTTTCTGCTGAGTTCGCTTTAGACTTCCCCGAATACTTAGTTTGCTTAGTTAAGTCACGTAATCGCTTAGTGCAAGGGTTTGCCCGGGTGGGGATTCCCTACTCTTTCTTGGAGATCTTGCTTGAGAAATCTAAGAGGAGGTTTTTAATTTGAATTTTCCATTGCCTAGTGTTGGGCCAAGCACCTACCTTCAGAAAAAATGCATTCCCTTTATAAAACTACATTATTTCTTAAGGTGTGTAGTGGAAGGGGTTAAAACCCCATTTTGAGGAGCTAGTTTCTCAAGAGGAGGATAAACCTTTCTTTGGGAAAGCTAGAGGAAGCATATACAACCATTTATTTGCATGTTCAACCATCTATTTCATAGCTTCAGCCACACAACTTTATTTAGCCACAGATTTGCAACAGATTTCTCTTGTATATCTTTTCTGTCAAGAAACCCTTGCTGGGTCTTCTTGGATCTGTATAAAAGAGATTAGATCTATTTTTTTATGACTCATTGAGAAATATAATAATAATATCAGATATATTTCTATTTTCTCGAGTTAACTCCCTTGTAATCAATATCAGGTAAATGTCAGCATTTTGCAATTTCGGTTCATTCCATCGAGCTCTGTTGTGAGCACTGAGGTCTGCTTAACTAAACAATTGCAATTGTTTCTGAACCTTACGAATGTCCTATTTCCTAACCTAAGGGGACACAACCATTACAGCTTTCCACTATCTTAACTCCATATTCGTAAAACAGCATTTTTGAGGAAAAACAACTGCTTCACTTATAATTTAAAAGGCATAGTTTGTTTAAGTATGATTGTTATATCAAAGATATGTGTTTAAATACATTATATGAGATGATCACTTGCTGCTCTCCAACTTTGGAATACCTTAGGGAATTCTTATTGTTTTAGAAAATTTCAGATTTGGAATATTACATTTAACCATGAAACATAAATGAATTTGTGAGTTTTAAGCATGTAAATAAGCATAAATAACACTGAAAAACAACAAAGCAAATGCAGAAAAATAAATATCACGTTACAAGTTTCTAATTAAATAATTCTTTATGGTTGGTTTAACGTTTGATAAACCTTCAAGACAATTACTAACTTCGAGTCGTAAAACGCGTAGTCGCACTCATATCGTCTACTAATGGTCGTGAGTATACATACCTTGTAATGATAAATATATTTAGAAATTGTCACATTTGCTCGCAAATAAACAATCTTGAAAATAAAACTCACTGAACTAATTCCTATTAAGCAAACTCCATACTGAAATTAAACTACAAAGAAATCCTCAATTATGTAACATTCTCGCACTCGCATTCTACTTTTTAAATCTCCTATGATATCTTGAAAACCCTGTTCTATTTATTCCTCTCATCAATTTAGAAACTAACACTTGAAACTAAGCTTGAGATAATCAAAAGACACACATTATCCTAATGACAACTCACACTTGAAAATAACTATCTAAACTACCCTTAATAAAAAATTCAAGATTCAAATTATCTATTCTTAGAAGAAAACTACTTTGCTTCATATAAAATAACACCTTCAAATATCCTATTAAAAATCACATTACAAATAAATTATGAGAAACTTGCAATTTAAATATTTTAATCTAGGTGAAACAGCTTATTCGAAAACAACTCACTCTTCGAAAGCATGCAACTCATAATGAAAACTAAGCTACACTCATGCCACTCAATAATGAAAACTTAAATCACTGCTACATGCACAATTAAATCTGCACTTCAAACTTATAAATAAATGATTATACTATGAAAAAGAATAGAAAGTTTCATTAAAAGAACTCTAATTACTAGTTGCAGTCCCGAAATATATATATACAAACTAAATGCGCGTTAAATCTTGCAACCTTCAATGAAATTACATAATGCAAACTTTTGATTTAATATTTTAAATGGGCAAGGCTAACATACTCAAATTCCAAAACATTACATTCTATTCTAGTTCCATATTTAAACTTAGAGATTGGATGCGCCCATTGTATTCGATTTTAACAAGAGTAATAGAGTATAAATCTATATTAAAATTCAAGCACATATAATAATTGTTTAGTTCATTAATGGGCACGATATGGTGACTAAAATTCTTTGGAGTTAAACCACACCTACCAAACATTCACACATTCATATAGAACCAGAAATAATAAACTCCACTATGAAATCAAGCAAACATTTAATTACCTTTCGCTGATTGATAAAGCTTGACTCCAGATGTGGTGGGCTCTCCCACGCATGGAGTAAGAAAAGTTACTTCAGCTGGAGAAAGATTTAAAACATGAAATACTAAGATGCGCAACGAATCATGGCACAATGCTACTGCTCACGAATTGAAGGAGATTGTATATATTTAAAACAACATTTGGCAATCAATTTACAAAGGTCCAACACAACAATTACAAAGCAGTCCCTATCACTATTACATTCCCTGCAAATTCGACATCGGTTCTACATATGAACAATCTGAACAATTCGATGTTGGTTCTACATATCAAAAGAGATTGATTGATCCTACGCTCTCTACATCTCAGAAACTTCACTTTTACTCCTATCGAGCCCAGCTTGTCTAATTGATGGAATTACGCCCATTACATCCTAGAAATTCCTCTGCGCTCTTGGCTAATTGATGGACGAGCTCCCTATCCATCTAATTGATCAACCCCCCCCCCCCCCCCCATTTGTGAGCAGCGCTCTCCTTTATAGCAGCAACGCTGCTCTTAATTAAATGTCGGTGGTTACATATAATACAATTTTAGGAGATTTGATTAATACAAATTAAGAAAAATCAAAACAATGAGATTTAATTCCCAATTTAGTTTTGAGCTGGTGCGATCTAGCTTCTGGAAGAATGGGATCTCACATACTGCTGGCAGAAGCATCGCACAGCTAGCTGGGGCATCGAAAATGTTGTCGTTGGTGCCTTAACGCACAATGGAATGAGATGTTGACCCTTTCAATGTTGGGCGTTTTGAAATGTCAACTCCCTCTAGCGTGGAACAATGAATTTATTGACTGCGATTGCAATCTCACTATAACATGTAGGTGATATCCAGCATCCCCATCGCCACCATTTTGGAATTGAATATCGTGGGATGAGAAATACACTGAATACCACGATAAAAACTAATGCCAAAGAACCTGGTTGCAATTTCTGATGTTGCAGCGTTCGTTGGTGCACACACAAGTAATTTGTACCCTAGATGGAGTGAAACAGAAAGAAGTGAAACCAACATCGAGGTCTTCCCTGTAGATGAGCAGAAAAACCAAGAATAAAGTTGGATTGTGTCTGAGATAGATATTTTCGTTGCAGAAGATATTGCCGGAATTTATTTGTACGTTGTGTTGGAGGTGGTTTGATGCGCAGAACCTTGGATGATGTCCATTGGAACAGATGCGATGGATCCAACTTGCTTACTACCACCCACCTAACCTATGGAGCTCAGACCTCATACAATGTGGCAGAGAGATTCCAAAAAAAAAATTAATGCCACCTCGAATTTCTTAAATGGAAACCATGTGGATTTACTGATACAAACAACGTAACACGGGAATTTACACGAGTGACCCTACACCATAATAATTATAATTGAAAATATTTGATGTTTTACCACTGCCTGTTTGACCATAAGCAAATCATTTTCCTCTTTGTATAGCAAAAGATAAACAGAACGATGGGATTCACCATAAAATTCTTTGAAAAGGAATGTGGATGTGATCCTTGTCGAGTGCTCGAATGTGTTTATTCAAAGCTCGAGATTTTCCACCATGCTGCAAAGGCATTCTCAACATCGATATCATCACATATTTAAACACTCTCAACAAATGAGCATTCATCATTTTCTCAAACATAGCAAGCTATTGCCTTAGCTACCGTTGCACAGAAATCTGTTAGGACACCATCAACTCCAAGATCATTGTAGTAAACAAACTGTAGATATTCTCTTACTGGATCATAGCTATAGTTATAGCTCATGCCAAATTCATCATTGGCAAAATTAGCATCATATATTTCCAGCCCAGCATTGTGTGCATCTTTTACAAGACTTGTGGGAGGTTGTAGATATAAATTTGTATCAACATGCCAAATGTAATCCTTGTGAACTAATATTCCATCATCAAATGTCTTCACAAATGTTAAATTGTTTAAAAAGGAACCATATGTTTGATTTATCAATGGATCGACATCTTGTTTTCCCATAATCCTTAGTATTATCTTTGTCTTGCTCCTCGTAATTCATGGTGCTATGGCTTGTAAAATCCCAACCTAGGGCGAAGAAATGTAGTCCACTTCAATGGATTTTGATAGAGATAACAGATATGATTGTGCACTTAAGTTGTGCTCTTCATAAAATGATGGGTAAACTGAGATTTTTTTTAATCCCCAAACATAACCAGAGTAGCAATATCCATAGAGACCCAATACGTTCACGTTTAGAAATGGTTTTCAGTGGAATATTCCCCTGACAATAATTCCTTCACGAAGCCGAATTTCGCCAAACTTTTTCTAATTTATATGAAACATGGTGCTCTGAACACAACCCACATCTCGGAATTTAGATATTTTTGTCCATTTGGTCACAAATTTGATATTTTCACCTACAGCAATTCAACTACCTAGCTGCTGCTTTTATGCATTTGGTGAATTCATACTCAAATAAATTACTGCAACCAAGAAGGAATTTATTAAAAACACTCATCAAATTAACTAATAACAAGAATAATAGCTATTGTTTCTAAATTCCTCTAATGAACAACATAATGGATTAATAATTATTAAAAACACCAGGTACAAGTATGTATTTATTTGATAAAAATCATAAAAATTTGGACAAAGATGCAGCTCAACGAGCATGATGAAGCAGTTCACCCCTCCTGGGCTAAATTTGTTGGTCCAGCTCCCAATGGCATGTCCCTCTTGTCATTATGCTCAAAATTTCAAATACATGTGTTTACAAGCCTCTAATGGCTATTTTCTCTGCACCAATGTCTCCAGAATGCTCAAATTAGTCTAGATAGACTCTTCTTTCACCCAAATTAGTCGAAAATCAACCTCCCAAAGATTTTTCCCAATAACAGCTAGAAAAACTCCACTAAAAGTGGAGAACTGCAATTAACTACAGTTAAAATGATAAATTTTGCCTAATTTTTAGAGGTGCACTTTAACTTCCACCATTTAAACCGCTAACATTGAAGTCTAGTGGTTAAGGGCAGGGTGGTCACAAGCCAACCCCCCACCTTAAACCTCGCGGTTATGGATTACATTTAAATCTCCGCCAAAAAGGAGGAGTGAAACCCAGAGTATTCACAGTTCCGAAACCGTGACATTAATTACCATAAAAATGGCGCATGTGACGGCTACATTTTTCCCACCGGTAGCTAAGCGTTTGGAAACCGTCACATTAAACTTCTTCAAACCGTGACTTTTGAACGCTATAGCCGTCGGGTTAATGTTTATCGAAACCGCCCAGAGTTAAGATTGTTGTAGCCATTGGTATGTAACATGTGACCACATACAATCGTGTCGCCGGCAGGTTGGTACCACTGGCAGTTCCTCCCCCAACGTTAAAACCCTTACAATATAAAATAACGCGCCAAGCCTATAGGTTAAGAAACACACGATAGGCAGGTTGGTTGGAGTCTTCGCAGGTGCCATGGAGGTCATGGGGTCGAACCCCCCGAACTCCAACCAAAATTTTGGTCAACGGTCCTGGGGACATGCGGAAGCTTTCGGGCTGGCCACGTGTCACCCATCCAACGACCCCCTTAAAACTTGTACAAATCCATCCAATGGCCCAGAAACTACCACTTGTTGAAACATGACTGGATTTGAGAAAAGGGAATATTCTGAGAATATGCCACCCATGTTGAATATACCTGCATGATAATTGGGCTTCCCATTCACTACTATCACAAAATTTTAGTTGTTTAGGAAAATGATCAGAACACAATATCTTCATCATACGACATTGGTTTTTCGAATCGTTCATAGTGCTGGAATCACAACGACGAGATCTACCCAGTCGCTCAGGTTCGGTACAGTTTTGAGCACTTTCAATTTTGAGAAAAATGCATGATCTCCTGATCACACCTCCCCATTGGGAAGCTTTTGGACCCCAAAATCTCTCTTGATTATTGAACATGAAGATGAGGAGACTGTGTCCCCACCCTTATAGTCTTTATCCACTGAAATTTCCCTAATTTCATTAATTGAAGCTTTTCATGAAACGATAATTTTCTCCTTGATTCCGTCGACCATCTATTATTCTCCTTGACATTGTCATGTTGCACATTTTCTATATTTGTAGAAAAACAATCTAACTTTGTAGTAAAAATCTTGTTTCTACATTGGTCAATAATCATAGGAAACTTGGAATTTCTCTCACCTTGCATTCTGTGCTTATGGTGATTTTTTGCTGCCCTTTCCTTGAACTTGTGTCGACTTTTGACCAAGTTTCTTCGCCATTATACTATGCCTTTCGGAAACCATAAATGAACATTTGTAAAACCTGTGCCTTCTTTGCTAAGTTGTTTTGTCCTCTATTTTACCTTTTCAATTTCTTGCACTAACACCTTGTTTTCAATACCGTTCAACACCAATGTTGACTGCTACAACTGCTTGTCATCTTCTTTCCAAGACAACCTGTTTTCAATCTTAAAAAAATTATTACATATATTATCATTTGTATGAAAAGGATGATGCAAAAAATCTCTTTGTTTTATCATCATCACTGTCAATGTTTGGCTTGCATTGACTAGCCTCTTCATTTTCCCTTCATTAACTAAATAAGTATCTAGTTTCTTGCGATGAGCTCTCACTATATACTCCTTGCCATCTTTAAATAAATGGTATTTGTTCTCATGGTGATGGAAGATTTATTTCCTGTCATACAATTAAGGACTACCCAACACCATACCCATTATGTCAAGTGGAACCACATATAATTAAACTATGTCAATGAAATGTGCAGTTATTACAAAGCACAACATGCACTTCTTTGAAACCTGTAAATTTGCATCCTTACAAATCCAACCAAGTGGATATGGTTTTGGATGTGGAATGGTCTCAAGATTAATTTTCTTGACCAAGTCTTCAGATATTAAATTTTCTTGTGACCCACTATCAAACAATGTGTCAATCTTGGTATGCTTGGATATGACCCTGACATGAAACAACTCAATTCTCTCTTCTTCATTTGGAGCTTGTATGCGATAGTTTGATATACTAGAACTGGTTTTAGTTTCAATCTCTTTCCCCTTCATATTCTTTAGTCCCATAGCTATGATTTTTGTTTCATCTCCTGAATCTGACCCTAAGTTTTGTTCATCTATAGCAACATTTTTGCCTTTCTCTTTGTATTTCTCTTTGGCTTTCAGGCTTTCTAGTTTCAACTCTAGATGAAGTTTCCAACAATGGTCTTCATCATGGTTAGTTTTAGAATGGTTTTTGCTAAATAATTTTCCCTTCTATTTTCTAATATTTTCATTTCTCTTTTTCTTCCATTTGCCTTTAAATTCATTTTTCTCATTCTCATCTATGTTTTGTTTTCCCCTTTCCTCCAGGTGTGTGTCTTGTACACAAACTTCATCTAGGCTTGTAGGGTTAAACATGAGGATAGTATGTCTTAGGTAGGTATGTAATCCTCCTATATACTTGATAAAAGTGTCTTGGCTCTGCAAATATACCCCTAATAAGAGATCTTTTCTCCTAAATTATTGGGTATAAACTTGTACATTTTTTCCTTTCAATTGTTTAAAAATATGCCAGTCCATTATGGATTTTCGCATGTGAGCTAATGGATAAAACTGTTGTTTTATTGCAGAAATGAAATCAGTCCATGATAGAATAATCTTACCATACTTCTTGATCTCCTCCTTTGTCTTGGCTTCCCACCAAACAAGTGATGCACCTTCCATTCTCAATGAAGCTAGTTGGATTTTGGTATCATCATCATGAAATTTTTGGATTCTCAAATAGACCTCGAATTTCCTAATCCAATTATCTAGCTTTTCTACATTTACTTCACCATTAAACATTGGAAATTCAAACTTAACATCAAGTCTTAGAAAAGGAATTTTACCAGTGTTCTTTGACTTGTGTGGCTAATGTACTGAAGAAGAACTAGAGGATGATGAGGATGAAGATGAGGGTGATGATGGTGACTTTCCACTATCTCCATTTCCTCCATTGCCCTTCCTTGATTTATCTTCGTCATTTTGACCTCCTAATGATCCTTGACCTTCCTTTTGAAGTTTGGATCCTTCTCCTTCTAGTCTCTCATTCATTTCTTGATAAAGGACTCTCACCATTTGATTCATGTCAAGGAATGATTTCCTGAACACTCTTTCTTCTTCTTTGGGATCCACCTCTTCATGGATTTCTCCTTCTCTTGGAGGCATGCTTAATGATACTTCTACTTCTTTTGGAGGTGAACTAGGTGGTGGAGAATGTGGCAATATTTCCCTCCTTTTATGTGGCTCACTTTGAGACCCTCTTGCTTCCACCAATTTGCTTTCTCCTCTCTTAAGCTTGAGCCTAGTAAGCATGTAAACCCTTGCAAACAGTTAAACAAATGTTTGCACACAAAAACACCAGAGATTAAACTCTAGCTCGTATACCAACCTGATCTGAAAGGAGTGTATTATTTTGTTATGCTAAGTGTCCTTTCAGTAATAAAAACATGTACAAAAAGTCTCCATTTGTTTGCTTAAGGAATGAGTAATTTAACCATGAAACATAGATGAATTTGAGAGTTTTAAGCATGTAAATGAGCCTAAATAACACTGAATAGTAGTTTATAACAGAGAAATAACATCACACATAAGTTTTACACAACATGCATGATGAAGCAGTTCACCCCTCCTAGGCTACATCTATTGGTCCAGCTCCCAATGGCATGTCCCTTTTTTTCATTATGCTCAAAATTGCAAATACATGTGTTTACAAGCCTCTAATGGTTGTTTTCTCTGCACTAGTGGCTCCATAATTCTCAAGTTAGTCTAGATAGACTCTTCTTTCACCCAAATTGATCTAAAATTGACCTCCCAAAGCTTTTTCCCAATAATAGCTAGAAAAACTCCACTAAAAGTGGAGAACTGTAGTTAAAATGGTAAATTATGCCTTATTTTTAGAGGCGCGCTTTAACTTCTGCCACTTAAACTACTAACATTGAAGTCTGGTGGTTAAGGGCAAGGTGGTCATAAGCCGACCCCCCACCTTAAACCCTACAGTTATGGATTACATTTAAATATCTGCCAAGAAGGAGGAGTGGAACCTGGAGTATTCACAGTTCCGAAACCATGACATTAATTACCATAAAAATTGCGCATGTGACAGCTACAGTTTTCCCACCAACAGTTAAGGGTTTAAAAACCGTCACATTAAACTTCCGCGCCTTATGAACGTTATAGCCGCCAGGTTAATGTTTATCGAAACCGCCTGGAGTCAAGTTTGTTGTAGCCGACGGTATGTAACATGTGACCACATACAATGGCTTCCTGTGTGCTAATATAACTTTCTACAATTCATCCCCCCAAATGTTAAAACCTTACAATATAAATAATGCTGTAAGCCTAGTATTAAGAAAAAAATGTTAGGAGAGTTGGTCGGAGTCTTCACGGGTGCCATGGAGGTCACGGGGTTGACCCCCCAGACTCCAAATAAAATTTTAGTCAACGGCCCAGGGGACATTTGGCAGCCTCCAAGCTGGCCACATGTCACCCATCCAACGACCCTCTTCAAATTCGTACAAACCAAATCTATGGCCCTGAATCTACCACTTGTTGAAACATAACTGGATTTGAGAAAAGGGAATATTATGAGAATATGCCAACCATGTTGATTGTACCTGCATGCTGACTGGGCATCCTAGTCACTGTTGTCACAAAAATTTAGTTGTTTTGGAAAATGATTAGAACACGATATATTCCTCATATAACATCGATTTTTCAAACTATGAGCAAATAATCAACGACGAGATCTTACTCCTATCGGCCAGGTTCATTATAAGCTTGAGCAAATTGGGCCTTGATCAAAATGCCTGATCTTCCGATCACAGAAGGCCGAAAGGGAATTCAATAGTGACTTCCAAGTGATACAAGATTAAGCATGCTAAAAATGGAGTATTGATAAATACAAGGCACAATTTATGGCTCAAGGGTTCTCCCATAAAGAGGAGAAGAATATGATGAATTTTTCTCCAGCTTGTAGATACCCCTCCATTAGATCCTACAATTTTCTGCTTTCATGGAATGGAACTTTCATCTCGATGGATTTGAAGACTACTTTCTCAATGGTGTGATTGAGGAAGAGGTGTACATAGATAAATCTCAAGGAATTGAGGTATATGGAAATGAATCTCATGTTTGCAAGTTGAAAGAGGCATTTTATGGACTCAAGCAAGCTCCAAGAGCTTGGTATGCTCATATCGACATATATCTGATGAAGACTGGGATTTAAAAAGAGCGAAGCTAATCCAAATCTGTACTTTAAAGTTTTAAGGAATGCACCTGTCATCTTACTATTATATGTTGATGAATTGTTTCATAGGTGTTGAGTCTCTCATCATTCAATATAAGAAGGAATTAGCTTTTGAGTTCGATATGAAGGATTAAAATGGGTTGATGCACTATTACTTGGGATTGTAAGTATGGAAGAAGCCTAGTGAGTTTTTTTCCAGTCAAGGAAATTATGTTATAGATATCCTTAGAGGTTTTGTATGATGGGATGTAAATCCCTGTAGAAATTTGGTCGAATAACATTAATTATCCACCGAGACTATCCTGATCACATACAATTCGAATTTATATGCAACACATAATCTCTTCCACTCAGATCATCACACATGCGGAAATAATAACAAGCGATAGCACATCAATTCATCATACACATTAACACAGTATGTATGGGGAAAGCTTATAGCTGAAAACCCCGCAGCTATTGTGTATATTATAATGGAGAAATCATGTAACAAACTCAGTACAATACTCCTCACAAGTACTCAGTACTTTCTCATGAAGTTACACACAATCTAGCTCAGTTTTGAACAGGTTACCGGTTCAAAACTCACCGCCAATTGCCTTGCCTCTATTGCACAATCCAGGCCTGTCTATATAGAGATCCAAGGTTCGAATCCCCTTGGCTTGACAGCGCAATCATCATGGGAAATTCCTCCAAGTGTGGTGCAAATCTCATGCACAACTGATGTCGCCACTGATAGCTAACTCCACCCTTTCATCTACCTCTTTCAATGGTCTCCACTGAACTGATCATGCACTGTAGTGAACTGATGTGTTCTTGAGTTGAATAATGAGTTACTAATTAATGAATTAAATAATATTTAATTCACTCCACTCATAACTAATTGATTAGCTAGTTAAACGAATCTCAACTAGTTCAACTAAAATAAACAGAACACAACTCCACTAGCTGTCTCATTAACTCCACCAAACTTCTGCCACTGAAGTCCTAACTGAAGTCAACCATGCATGATGCCATCAAAACCTTGGGAATAGCGTAATTCCTCTGTCAGATGCATGAGCCACTTCCAAGGCTCGAACTGAAGTGCTCCAAGAGAGTAAACTGCTGTTTAGAGTCCAAATATTATTAAGGGTAAATAATATTTGACTTCCCTATTTTTAGGATAGGCAGTCTAAAAATAGACTTCGACCTATCGACCTATAGGTCAAAAATAGAGGTCCATCTATTTTTACCAACATGACCAATACTCCAAGAATAACATACTGCAACCCCTGGACCATGCTCCATATGTCTAAAAATAGACATAGTCTAAAATAGACTTTGCGCCAATATTTGCCTGCGGGCCCACTTAGTGAAGGTGACTTCATTTCACTAAGCTCCATCATCTTGCTACATTTTCAACACTCCTCTCGCTTGTGGGCTTTATCCGTGAATGCCTATCCTGCATTCCGTGGAATTCGAATTTGTTCTCGGTGAGCGCCTTCGCAGATGTCGCGCATCCCGATCCGTGGGAACATATGAAAGCATCATGATTCTCCGTCTAACACAATCTCTGATATGATGATACTAACTATTGACTATGAAGCCATGCTTTCAACCGATCCTCCCGTCTCGTACTCATGAACCATATCCCGATGTGCCTCTCGATAACGTGCACGATGCTTTGCCTCGTCCAAAAGAGCTTTCTGTAGAATAACCATACCAGAAAGTGGGTTAATCAGATAGGCATATATCGGGTCGTGTATTGACCAGATAACATAAGCGACCCCACCAACCGTCGATAGACAGTGGCATCCACTACCTCCGCTGAAGTAGCATCCTCCTTCCTCCAACCACCAGGAAGAGGAGTGTCAACAGGCTTGCAGCCTTGCATGTTGAACCTCTCCAGAATCTCCCGGGCATACTTGCCCTGAGAAACAAACAGTCCACCACTGCGCTGCCAAATCTCCAATCCCAAGAAATAATGAAGGATGCCCAAGTCCTTCATCTCAAACTCTCGTGCAAGATCCTCCTTGCATGAAAGTATCAACTGCTCATCGCCAGCCAAAATCAGATCATCTACATACAGTACGATGATCAACAGCTTCCCCTCCACCACAATCTGGTACAGGTTTGGATCCGCCTCACTCTTGGAGAATCCAAGCCCGGTGAAGTAGCTGTCTATCCGAGTGTACCAAACACGAGGTGCTTGCTTCAGCCCGTACAGTGCTCTCTTGAGTCGGCACACATGCGACTCACTGCTGAAGATCTCAAAACCTTCAGGCTGCTCTATGTACACCTCCTCCTCAATAACTCCATTGAGGAACGCAGTCTTCACATCCATCTCATGAATGTGCCACCCCATCTGCGCTGAGAGAGCAAGGATCGTCCGTATGGAAGAGTACCTTGCGACAGGTGCAAAGGTCTCCTCATAGTCAATCCCCTCGATCTGTGAAAAGCCACGGGCGACAAATCTCGCCTTGTACTTCTCCACACTCCCGTCAGCCGCCTGCTTCACTTTGTAGATCCATCATGAACCCACCACTGATTTCCCTTCCGGTCTTGGGACAATCTCCCATGCACTGTTTCTGACGATCGAATCATATTCTTCGATCATGGCATCTACCCATGCGGGTTCCTCCACAGCTTCCTCAAAAGAGGATGGCTCCATCACGACACATTGACTCACAAGAGCCATGTATCCAATGTACCGATCCGGTGACTGCCTCTGTCTGCGCTGTGCTGTAGGTGGTCCTACAACCTTCTCTGCATCTCGAGCCAGTCGCTCAGCTTCTGTAGTGCGCATGCGCCCTCTGATGGTTGGCGCTGCATGGGTGGTTTCTTCCATCTCCTGAACTTCCTCTTGTGGCTGATCCACATCCGGAAGCTCCTCCTTAGGAACTAACAGCTCCTCATCTGCATGCAAGTGTAGCTCCCTCTCAAGCGAACACCGCATGGCTTTCTCCTCCTGAAATTTTATATCCCGTCGCACAACAGTCTTTCGACTGTCTGAAAAATACACCCGATAGTTGTGAGGTGTATCAGTGTACCCCACAAATATTCCAACCTCAGCAGTTGGATCCAGCTTCCTTCTCGCATCCTTCGTCACACGCATGTAGACAGGAGAACCAAAAATCCGCAAATGGGAAATATCAGGCCTCTTGCCAGAATAAGCCTCCTCCGGTGTACTCATGCCAAGAACCTTGTGAGGACAACGGTTCTGCACATACACTGCTGTATTGCATGCCTCAGCCCACAAGTGAAGGGGTAGGCCCCGATCATGCAACATCGCTCGTGCAGCACCCACGATCGTTCTGTTCTTCCGCTCAGCCACCCCGTTCTGCTGTGGGTTATGGGGTGCGATGAGCTCTCTCCGAATCCCTTCTGCGCTGCAGAACTCCTTGAATTCGGCCGAGATGAATTCACCACCGTTATCACTCCTTAGAGCAATCACCTTCTTCCCCGACTCCTTCTCGACCAGTGCTTTAAACTCACAGAACTTCGCGAATGTATCGCTCTTCTTCCGCATGAAGAAGATCCAGCACTTTCGAGAGAAATCATCAACAAAGATCACATAATACTTGTGCTTTGCTGTCGAAGCAACTGAGAAAGGACCACACACGTCTGTGTGAACTCTCTCAAGGATCGTCGTGGCGTGACTATCCTTCTCGTGAAAGGTGGTTTTCACATACTTCCCTAAAGTACACCCCTTGCACTGATCTGACTGCGCAAGAGTGCCCTTAGGAAGCCCAGTAGAAATCTGCTGCAGAATCTTCAAAGCTCCATGGTGAAGGTGGCCCAATCTCCTGTGCCATAGTTCGCCCTCATCATCCCGACTCACCACTTCTCCCGCCTTGCATGCCATAGCTGCGCAACCATCTACCTACAACTGATAAAGGTTCTTGGTTCAAACCCCTATCTTCCGGGTCTCTCCAGTAGTCTTACTGCACAGGAAGGCTTTTCCTTCGCTGAAGACCACATCATACCCCTTATCCTCCAACATCGCCACAGAAATCAGGTTCTTCTTCAATCCAGGTACATGCATGACATCCTTCAATACAAAGGGCTTACCAGACTCCCTCTGAAAGGATATGGTACCGATACCAGTCGCACTGTATCTACCATCATCGCCCATCTCGATGTGCACACCCAAATCTTTGTCCTCCAGATCTGAGAACAAATCCCGATCTCTCGTCATATGAAATGACGCACCGCTACCCAAGAACCACACCGATCCCAACACACTTGAAACCAAGCATGCAATCAGTGAAAATTCAAGCTCGAACTGTGAAGCCAAAGCTTCTCCATCTGCAGATCTTCCCGCTTGCTTGTTCTTCTTCTTCTTTGGACAATTGGTAGCGTAATGTCCGTGATCATGGCAGTGAAAACACTTCACTTTCGCCATATCTTGCTTCTTTCCCTTTGCACCAGAATGAGAGGTTTTCTTACCCTTCCCCTTCTTTGCTTTGGCCACCAAAGCGCAGTTTTCTTCATCAGCTCCCTTTGATGAAGATCCATCTCGAGTAGTCCTCCTTATCTCCTCCTGCATGAGATCCGCCCAAAGGCGCTCCCATCCCGGCAGCCTCTCCCGACCATTGACACTATCTTGATATGAGTGCCAAGCCTTCGGAAGACCAAGGAGAGCCAGGTCGACCATGTCCTCATCTTCGACAGTCACCCCCACACTTCCCAGCTCATCTCTGCATTGAGTGAACTTCGTGAGGTATTTGGCGATACTGTCGCCCTTCTCCATCTTGATGTTCCCGAGCTTATCTTTGAGCGCCAGCTTCCTTTGGTCACTCTTACTCTGGAATAGATCCGTCAAAGCTTTCCACATTAAATATGGAGTAGCCTTTCCATGCAGGCCGGATACAATATGATCCTTGACGCCCTCCAACAGGATCCTTCGACACTTCGCCATCTTCTTTTGCCATGCTTCGACTTCAGCAGGATCAGTGGGCTTTTGGACATCCGTATCTACAAACTCCTTCAGACCATTATCTTCTAATACTACCTCCATGTGATCCTTCCATGCAACATAATTCGAACTGCCTTCAAGAGCATATTCGAGTCGCAAACCGTTGAAAGACATTTTCAACACCGGCACCAAGAAAACAAAACTGCTGCAAAATTTTGAATTCCACCTCAAAGCTCAACCGCTCTAGATATGTGAGAACAAATTATTTCTAGCATAGAGATCGAATGCAAGGGGCATTTACCAGACCTTTCACTTTCCAAAGAAACATGAATCCGGAGGCTACCTGGCCCGCATGCAGACTCTGTCTACCGAAATAAGTTTGTAATCACTGTGATGATCAATCTCTGCTTCAATAGCTCCGATACCATGTAGAAATTTGCTGAATAATGATTAATTATCCACCGAGACTATCCCGATCACATACAATTCGAATTTATATGCAACACATAATCTCTTCCACTCAGATCATCACACATGCGGAAATAAAACAAGCGATAACACATCAAATCATCATACACATTAACACAGTATGTATGGGGAAAGCTTATAGCTGAAAACCCCGCAGCTATTGTGTATATTATAATGGATAAAACATGTAACAAAATCAGTACAATACTCCTCACAAGTACTCAGTACTATCTCATGAAGTTACACACAACTAGCTTGGTTTTGAACAAGTCACGGGTTCAAAACACATCCACTAATTGCCTTGCCTCTATTGCGCAATCATGGCCTGTCTAAATAGAGATCCAAGGTTCGAATCTCCTTGGCTTGACAGCGCAATCATCATGGGAAATTCCTCCAAGTGTGGTGCAAATCTCATGCACAACTGATGTCTCAACTGATAGCTGTACTCACCCTTTCATCTACCTCTTTCACTGGTCTCCACTGAACTGTCCATGCACTGTAGTGAACTGATGTGTTCTTGAGTTGAATAATGAGTTATTAATTAATGAATTAAATAATATTTAATTCACTCCACTCATAACTAGTTGATTAGCTAGTTAAACTAATCTCAACCAGTTCAACTAAATTAAACCGAACACAACTCCACTAGCTGTCTCATTAACTCCACCAAACTTCTGCCACTGAAGTCCTAACTGAAGTCAACCATTCATGATGCCATCAAACCCTTGGGAATAGCGTAATTCCTCTGTCAGATGCATGAGCCACTTCTGTAGCTCGAACTGAAGTGCTCCAAGAGAGTAAACTATTGTTTAGAGTCCAAATATTATTAAGGGTAAATAATATTTGACTTCCCTATTTTTAGGAGAGGCAGTCTAAAAATAGACTTCGACCTCTTTGACCTATAGGTCACAAAAATAGAGTCCCATCTATTTTTACCAACATGACCAATACTCCAAGAATCTCATACTGGAATCCCCTGACCATGCTCCATATGTCTAAAAATAGACATAGTCTAAAAATAGACATAGTCTAAAAATAGACTTTGTGCCAGAATTTGCCTGCGGGCCCACTTAGTGAAGGCGACTTCATTTCACTAAGCTCCATCATCTTGCTGCATTTTTTCAACAAATCCATGGCAACTCCCATGGTGACTAGCTTGAAGAAGTTGAGAGGCTCTGACTCCAGTTTGGTAGTTCCATCTATGTATCGAATATTTATTGGTTTGTTGATGGTTAACACTAGGCCAGACATATGCTTTTTTGTAAACACATAGAGCTAGTTCCAAGTGAAACTGAGACACAAGCACTAGATTTCAACAAAAAACATATTGAGCCACTTGTGTCATATGGTGAATTATGGATTGAAATATTTTTCAAACAAGAATGCACATCTTCAAGGTTATAGAGATGGTTTTTTGGCAGGAAGTGTTGAATATAGGAAGATAACCTCAGGAGCATGCTTCAATTTTGGATTCGTTGTGATATTGTGGTTTAGAAAGAAGTAGAGGTTGATTTCACTCAACACTATTGACACAGAGTACATCGCATCCAATGAGGATTGTACCAAAGTAGTATGGATATGAAAGTTGTTTATATGATTGTTCGGCCAATAGTTGGAACCAATGGTGATATATTGTACTAATCAAAGTTGTGTGAAGCTTTCATATAATCTCGTATTCCATGACAAGTAAAATTATGTTAATATTAAGTACCACTAAACCCATGGCATGGTGCAGAAGGGAGTGATAAGGCTCGAGTACATATTCACTAATGAGCAGGCAGATGATGTTTAGGCGAAGTTGTTTCCCAAGGACAAGTTCATGTACTTAAGAGACAAGATAGGGATCATGAGAATGCCCCTCTTGATGAGATGGAGTGTTGATATGTCTTCAACACGAATGGAGATTCTATCAGTAGGGAGAATGGGTCCAAGAGGCCCAGAGTGCTTAACAAGCAGGGTTGAGTAAGTGCCTCTTGGAGGAGGACCTTGATCACACACCAGAAATTGTGGAGTGAGGTCCTAGACCCTCATCACACACCAGGAATGGTAGAGTGAGTTAATTCAACATATGGACCCTGATCACACACCAAAAAGGGTGGAGTGAGGTCCTAGACCTTGATCACACACCAGGAATGGTCGAGTGAGGTCTTTCAAGATCTATATCCTAATCACACACCAATAATGGTGGAGTGATGTCCTTAAGCATCTGAACCCTGATCACACACTGAATAGTATGGAGTGATGTCCTTTAAGCATCTAGACCTGATCACAAACCAAGAAGGGGTTGAGTGAGGTCTTGGCCCAAAGTGGTCACCAAGAAGGGTGAGTGAGTGATTGCTAGTTTAGGGTCTCAAATTCTTGGCCTAAGGAGAGGCCATGTGATTCGAGGAACAATCACTTTAGTGGAGTAAGTCCTAATATGTTGATGACATTGTACCAGTGGACCAATTTAAAAACTGCATTAGTCCTTGAAGATCTCAATCTTCTGTATGGTTTCCGTATATGATTTCTACAATAATTATCCAATAAAGAGAGAAAATTTGGAAACATTTTTTTGCAATCCTTTTGTTGAAATTCTAATTCAGTTATGTTTTATGAGTTGGGTCTTCCATAATTTGAATAACAGAGTTTATTCTTTGGAATTTCCATAGTTGGAAGTTCAAGAAATAAAAGGGTATCTGAAGTCACTTGTATTCCTTTAAAAGTAAGTTTAATGTCATTGTAAATGGGTGTGTTTTTCGCTGAAGCTGACACCCTTCATTTCTCTATCTTTAGTTGTTCAGAAAACGGCCAAAGTTTATGAAGTATTAGAGTACCTGAAAACTTTGATAGAATATGTTACCGATGATGTAGGTTTTAATCCTAAACAGAAATTATCTACACATGAATCTTATAACAGAAAATAAACAATAGCGAGAGCATAAAACATAAAACAGATAAACACACAGATTTTCCCCTGGATCCCAAATCGGGACGACCAGCTTGATTTTTCATTATATTCCTTTTAGTGTTACAACACACATATATATATACATGCCGAAGCATACATAAACCCCAATCCATTAACCCTATATTAGAACATAGCTGTAGTTCCCTTGACCGGATCTACAAAATACCAGGGGTCGAAAACCATCATACCCCAAAAAACCATGTGCAAACTCATGTACAAAACATGGGTGGGTCCGCCTATGAGTGGGACTGCACACCAAAACAAATTTTGTCAGGGTGCTGCCCTGAACCCCAACAGGGGGGCCTACCGCCCCCCCTGCTGCACCCAGCGCAACGTACAACGCGTGGGGATAGTTGTGGAAATAATATAACACATAACCAACATTCTCCCACTTGTTGTTTTCTTTCCACAGGGGGCCACAGGAGAGCTTAGTCATTGGGCCAATTATTCAACACCCATTATTTCTCTACACCAAGAGAACTTCTGAGTGCTCACAGACTTTGTCAATGTATCTGCAACATTCTTCAAAGTGTCCACCTTTACCAGCAACACCCTTTTAGCCTCAACCATATCTCTAACAAAGTGACATTGAACATCAATGTGCTTTGTCTTTGAATGATAAGCAGGGTTCTTAGCCAAGAAAATTTCACTTTGGCTATCACAGTCTATCCTTATAGCTTATTGTACCAACCCCATACTTGAACACAATCTCAGCAACCAAACTACTTCCTTGCTTGCATGAGTGGCTTCTATGTATTATGCCTTTGTAGTTGAAAGAGCCACTACATACTGTCTTTTACTCATCCAAATGACTGCGCCTCCAAATAGGCTAAACACATACCCACTTGTAGATCTTCTTTGGTCCAGATCTCCAGCCCAGTCTACATCAACAAAACCACGAATGTCCAACATTCTTTCCAATCCTGGTCTTCCCTGGTAGCACAGGCCATAATCACTAGTGCCACGTAAATATCTGAAAACCCGCTTCACTACTGTCCAATGCTCCTTCCCTGGGTTTGACATAAACCTGCTCAATACTCCCATTGCATGTGCAATGTCTGGTCTAGTACAGACCATTGCATACATCAGGCTACCCACTGCACTTGCATATGGAACACGGGACATATCCTCCTCTTCTTCTTGTGTCTTGGGACACTGTTCAGCAGACAGCTTTACACCTACAGGAATAGGAACATTTACTGGTTTACTATCCTGCATATTGAATCTCTGCAATATAGTCTCAACATACTTCCTCTGGTTTAACCAGAGCTTCCTCTTTGCCCGATCTCTCTTAATTTCCATGCCCAAAATATAGTTTGCAGCACCAAGATCCTTCATGTCGAATTTGGAGAACAGTTGGATCTTCAAATCTTGGATAATTTCTTTGTCATTTCCAATCAGCAACATATCATCCACATACAAGACCAAATAAATAACACGGTCACCAATTAATTTAAAATAAACACAGTGATCCTCCTTGCTTCTGGTGAAGCCAAGTCCCCGTATATAGGTATCAAATTTCTGATACCACATCCTTGGTGACTGTTTTAACCCATACGGAGACTTCTTCAACCTGCATACCAGTTCTTTCTTACCCTTCACCATAAAGCCTTCAGGTTGCTTCATGTAGATCTCCTCTTCTAGATCCCCGTGAAGAAATGTTGTCTTCACATCCATCTGTTCTATCTCAAAATAAAATGCAGTAGCAACAGATAAAAGTAATCTAATAGAAGTAACTTTGGCAACAGGAGAAAAAATATCACCAAAATCAATTCCCGGCACTTGGGAATAACCTTTTTCTACCAACCGAGCTTTGTATTTCTCCACCTTGCCTTCTAAATTCTTCTTCTTATTAAACACCCATTTGCTCCCGATGGGTTTCCTTCCAGCTGGCAACTCCACCAAATCCCATGCCTCATTTTTATGCAAGGATTCCATTTCATCAACCATGGCCTTCTTCCAGAGTTTTCCATCCTCTGAATCTACTGCCTCCCTGATAGTTCTAGGATCATCATAAGTTATAGTTAAGGCAAAACATGAACAGAAAGAAGATGGACTATACCTTTCTGTTTTCCTTCTTTCCCGAACTGATCTTCTCACAGCTGGAGTTTGTGGCTCTTCCTCTTCTTAGTCTTCTTCTGTTGTAGAGTCTGATTCATCCTCCTTTAGCTCAAACTCTATCTTCTCAGGTTCCTTTGGTAGGACTTCATGTGTAACAACATCTTTCACCTCTCTAAACACCACATCTCGACTATACACAACCTTCCTTGTTTCTGGGTTCCAAAGCTTATAACCCTTTAAACCATCCTTATACCCAATAAAGATGCACCTTTCAGATTTATTATCCAACTTGGTCCTTTTCTCCTTTGGAACATGTACATATGCATCACATCCAAATACCCTTAGATGTGAAAGAGAGGGTTTATTACTAGTCCATACCTCATGTGGAGTCTTATCCTCTAACGCTGATGAAGGTGATCTGTTAACTAAGTAACATGCAGTCTCCACTGCCTCTGCCCAAAATTCTTGTCCTAACTTGGTACCACGAAGCATGCTTCTTGCCTTTTCCATCAGTGTTATATTCATTCTTTCTGCACCTCCATTTTGCTGAGGTGTGTATGGAGTAGTCTTCTGTTGTGCTATTCCACACTTCTTACAGAATTCTTCAAATTCATTCTTGCATAACTCCCCACCATTATCTGTCCTCAGTGCCTTTATCTTCTTCTCTGTCTAGTTTTCCACCAGAGCCTTAAATTCTTTAAATTTGTCAAAGACTTCAAATTTCTTCCTCAATAAATATATCCATGTATTCCTTGAGAAGTCATCTATGAATGAAACATAGTACACAGACTTTCCCAGTGATGGAACTAACATAGGTCCAAACACATCACTGTGCACAAGTTCTAATATCTTGTTCGCCCTCTTAGCACCAGAAGGAAAAATCACCCGATTCTGCTTCCCATATACACAATGTTCACAAAAATCGAAATCCAGAGAGCAATTAGACATCCCTTCTACCATACCATTTCTATGTAGTATCCGAAGGCCCTTCTCTCCAATATGTCCAAGTCTTTGATGCCATAGCATGGTCTTTTCTCCAGAGACAGCTAGGCTTTCCACTCCACTTTCAGGAACCACATAACTGTTACACCCATCAATAACAATGCTACCTTGTAGCTTGTACAAATTTCTATTCCAAACTCCCCGCATTAATACCAGTGCTCCCCGAACCATCTTCGAGGCATCTTTCTCAAACACTGTTTTTACACCTGCATCATCCATCTTGCTTACAGAAATCAAATTTCTGGCCAATGCAGGAATATGCAGAACACCAGGAAGTGTTCTAATCCTTCCACGTTGCAGCTTCAGCTTGACCTTTCCACGTCCGATGATTCTAGCCTTCCTATCATCCCCTAGGAAGACATCACCACCATCATATTTCTCATATTCGCAGAACCACTCCCTATGGGGAGTGAAGTGAAAGGATGCACCTGAGTCAATCAAACATGACTCATGATCTACATGTGTATTTGAAGAAGAAGCCAAATACACATCCCACCTTCATCCGAGGTGGTTTTTGCCTCTACAGAAGGAGCATCATCAGATCCCTTTCCTTTCTCAGGAGCTTTAGATCTGCACTCATTTTTGTAGTGCCCTTCCTTTCCGTATTTCCAGCATACCTTTAAAAAAATTTCAGGAGATTTAGATCTCCCTCTAGATTTGGATCTCCCACTCGAAACCTTATTCTTGTTTCTGTTTTGGGACCTTCCCCGTACAGATAAGGCATCTCCATTCTGGCCCTCCATAATTCTCCGTCCCATTTCCTCTGACAGCAAGGCTGAGACAATGTCATCAAAATTCAAGGTAGTTGTATTGCTACCTATTGCAATAACCAGACTATCCCACGAGTCTGGTAGAGAACACAACAAACTGATGCACTTATCTTCATCTGAGATTTTAATATCAACAGATGACAGCTAATTTACCACAGTATTGAAGGCGTTAAGATGCTCTGTCACCGAGTCTCCATCCTTCATCCTCAGGTTATACAATTTTTTCCACAGGAACAAATTATTCACTAGAGACTTAGATTGGTACAAAGTCCCAAGTTTTTCCCACAAATTCTTCGTCGTAGCTTCCCCAGATACATTCAAAAATACTGAATCTGAAACACACAACCGTATTGTGCTCTTAGCCTTCCGATCTAGTTCTTTGGGTGCTGTTGTACGTTGGTTTGAGTACAGGATCTACAAAGTCCATAAAATAGATAAACACGGAGATTTTCCCCTGGATCCCAAATCGGGACGACCAGCTTGATTTTTCATTATATTCCTTTTAGTGTTACAACACATATATATACATGCCGAAGCATACATAAACCCCAATCCATTAACCCTGGATTAGAACATAACCGTAGTTCCCTTGACCGGATCTACAAAATACCAAGGGTCGAAAACCATCGTACCCCAAAAAACCATGTGCAAACTCATGCACAAAACATGGGTGGGTCCGCCTATGAGTGGGACAGCACACCAAAGAAAAAATTTACTTGAAGCCAGCATACTTGTGTCCTGTGACTCTATACTTTGACGCAGCGTCTGACCTTGTAAATGGTAATGGAAAGAATATAACACAGATGACACTATCAAAATAAGCAAAACTAATCTTGTTAACATTCAAATATGTCTACAAAATGCACATGAAAATATTGACTTTTTGTAGCTTGAGTCTCAACTTTAGTAAGAAGAACTACAACATTGGAGTCATAATTCTAAACCTGTTTCTGTTTAGAACATTGATTCAGACTCCCATCAACACCAAGAATATAAAGTTGAGGTTGATTCATATTTAGTGCCTTCTCCAAGAGAATATTTTCCTATAGAAGTAAAAATTCATCCTGCACTTCCTAAGCCAATCATCAGACCTTGGGAAGAGCTTGTCCATAATAAGCACAAAACTTGATATTCTGGATTATTCCAAGACAATTCAATTTCAGAGTGTTGGATTTCTTCATGATAGCCCATCTTCAACTGTTTCGGATTCTGCTTCTCTTCCACAACAACAACAAGATAATGTTAAATTCCAACATTGTGACCGATTTGGCCATATGAAAGATCATTGTTTTGATCTTCATCCATATAAGTACTGTCATAAAACCACTGATTATTCACACATATGCCTCAGAAACAAGCCTCCTACAAGAATAAAGATTTATCTTGGATGGATCGTTTCATGGAAATGGTCATCAACAACCAAGAGTATGTTTCATTCATATGTTAGAATATCTTCTAGAATATTAAAATTCCTTGCAGTTGATTTTTCGCCATAATATCACCTTGTATCTAATAGAGGGGGAAATGATGGTCATCTACAAGCTTCAAAGCCACATTAAGTGATCATGAGACATAGTTGGCCATACCATATTCAGATTTGTAGCCAGAGACATAGATGCCCATGAGTATGCCTTTGGTTGGTGGTCAGCCTTAAACCATCTATTCGAGGTTGAGCTTCACCCTCTTCAAAGAATTGGGGACACTTCCTCTAGCATAATACTTTAGCTTCTTGCTAGTTTTGGAGGATTTATACAAAGTTCATTAATAATTTTAGAGTTGTTGTTCATCCTCAAACCACCGCAAGAGGAGACCTCCCTTTTTAGGTTGAGGTTCTCCCATTTTATGTAGGTTGCAGACCTCCCTTTTCCAGGTTGAAGATCTCCCTCTTCAAAGCATTAGGAACACTTCCTCTAGCATTAGAATTAAGCTTAGTGCCATATTTGGAAGAGTTCTGAGAATTGCAATAAGAATTTTAGTGTTGGTGTGATCAAGGTGGATATTGGTGGTGACTCGCCTATTCCGCTTAGACCTCTAGTCAGTTTCATCAGTTTCCTTTTTTATAGCAGCATTTACTATTTTTAGTAGTTTTTAGGGTCATGAACTTCTGGAGCAGTTTTTTCCCCCTAAATGGTGTGGCTTGTGACAAAACCTATAGTCTCGCAGAGATATTTCTGATGATATATTGTACGCACCAAACAAAGATAATATGACCAAGTTATGACCCTAGGAAGTTAGCTACCCAACTAACTATAATGGGGCCTAGAAACTCTTGGAATTTCATCTTCTGGGGTTAGGGTTTTAGTTTTTTATGGTTTTCCTATGTTGTTAAATAATGAAAAGACACTTGAGCCTCATTGTAACATAGTTCAGTGACTGGTAGCCTCCACATCTCTTCTCAGAGATAAGCTACCATCGCCTTAGATAATTTATTTCCATTATGTCTGTATGCATCTTTTAGTTATTTGATAATAATGAAATGAAGTTCTATTTCTATTGCATCTATGCATTTATGTGTATTTATGTATTTTATTGGGTTCCTGCATACGTTTGGATCAGTGGTATCATAGCGGTCTTCTCTTTCTTGATCCTTCTTTTCATGTCCCCAATAAGGTTGAGGTATAAGGAGTTAGCGCTCGATCTGGTGGAATGTTTGCAAGATAAACCTCACAAACAGTAATGGCCACCCATGGGGGAAGAAAAGAAACATGAGGTAGTAGGATATCCTATCAAAATATTGCTCTAGGAAGCCCTTGAGAAAAAAAGGAATGTAATTATGAATAACTTTTCCCAGATCCTTCAATGACCGCCCACTGGCTTCGCATCTCCATCCAACAGCCACTCTGGAGGCCCCACTCCTTTTAAGGTACAAGTAAAATTTGGCGTTCCCATATTTGAGGGCCAAATATATGCATGCATCGTATATATATGGTTGAATCTATTGGAAGTATATTTCTCGGTTCATGACTTTTCCAACTGGGAAAAGATTAATTTTTCACTCCTCAAAGTCACCTCCCATGTCAAGGACTGGTGGGAAACCTACTGTGAGAAAAAGGATGAGAGGGAACCCTCTTTATTCTCGGTCACACCCACTTGGGATTCTTTTTGAGATGCCATCAAGGAAAAATATTATCCCATGGGGAGCTATAAGGACAAGTACATGCAATGGACTACATTGTGGTAGAAAAAAGTTCAATATGTGCATGAGATGACGAATGTTTTTCATACCTTGTGCACAAAGTTGGGTATCAAAGATTCGGAGAAACATTTTGCATTGAAGTACCGCATTTGTCTACACAGATACATTTAGGAAGAAATGGATTTCCTCGACATCTCCTCGCTTGAGGAAGCATAATGGTATGCTGCAAATATTGAGCATAAATTCAAATAGAAGAAGAAATAATTTGGATATGTGAATCAGAAGCAAGGAAAAGGTGCCCCCAAACCGAAAAAAAAAGGAAAAATTCAAGGAGGGGCAACCCAGGACAACCCGTCAAAGCCATAAGAAAATAAAAATACCGCGAAGCCAAAGAAGGACATAGGAAAGTGGTGTAAGTTCCATAAGAGTTCCACTCACAATACAAGTGAGTGTCAAGCCATGCAGTCACTGGTGTCTGAGCTAAAGGCTTATGAATCGGATGCATGCTTTGACCCTGAATTAGAACCCGATAAGGGGAATAAGAAAGGGAAGTATATTATCAATGCAGAGGACAACATCATCGTTGTCACCACGAAGATCCAGAAGGAGGAACTGGAATATACAGAAGAGGCAAAGTTCCTCTTCCATTTCCAAATGTGGGTAAAGGGTTCCCTATTGTGGTTCATTGTCAACAGTGGGAGCCAAAAGAACCTCATTTCAGTGGAGGTCATGAAGCAGCTCGACTTGCCGACCATAACACACCCATACTCGTAAAGTATTGTGTGGCTTCACCAAGGATGGGATCTCCACATCAGTCAGCAATGTCACCTTCCCTACAACATCAAGCCCTTCATGTATGAGGTATTATGTGAAATTTATCCTCTTGATGTTTGTGATGTATTATTAGGCCAACCATACATGTGGAAGTGACGTGCGCCTATGTATGAGTTTAAGCCTTGCGCTTTTATTGTTACTTTGGGAAATAATTTGTACAGGATACCGAAGGGAGCACCGCCCTGACATATCTTTTGTTTCTGCAAAACAATATAGCAAGATCATTTCCAAAACAGGGAAATTGTTTTTCCTAATGATTCGCTCTTAGGGAAAGAATAAAATAGTGGCAATGACCTCTAGACAAGGCTCCTCTGCATGAAAAAAAATATGGAAAAGGTTTTGGAGGAGGATGGGGACATCTTCACCTCACCCACAGGGGTGTCTCTACACTATCAGGTCAAGCACTCAATCGATTTGTCCCCAGGTGTGTTGTTTCCAAATGGACTAATGTATTGGCGCTCTATTCTGGAGAACCATGAAATCAAGAGGTGGATTTAGGAGTTGCTGCAAAAAGGTCACATCTGACTGATCTCATCACCTTGTGGGAGCCTGATCATGTTGGTGCTGAAGAAGGATGGGACTTGGAGACAGTGTATTAACTATCTGGTGCTGAACAAGATGATTGTTCGGAATAGGTACCCGATCCCATGGATTGACGATCTTCTAGACCAACTCAAAGGGGGAAATTATTTCACTGTTAGAGTGGTTGGAGTTGGCCAATATGGAATGACTTGGATCTTGGCTAGATCCACATGCACCCCTCGCTCATCAATAATGTATCTAAAATACTGAACCCAGATCATGCAAAAAGTGCACTTCTCCAAATTGGCACACAACTTGTGTTGTCGCAGTGTTTTGAGGACTTGTTAGATGTGGTGGATGTGCTCTTCCCAAGTATGGATGAAGATAAAGATTTCATCCAAGTACACCACCACAAACAAGTTGGTGAATGGCCGTAAGATGTCTTCCATCAGCCTCATGAAGGTTGTGGGAGCATTCGTCAACCCAAAAGGCATGACCATCCATTCGAAAAGGCCCTCCTTGGATTTGAAGGTGGTATTCCATACATTAGAGGGTTTGATTGGTACCTGGTGATACTCAGACTTCAATCTTTCATATCACTTGGCCCTTGAGTCGAGTCACCAAGGGAGGAGCGAAAACAATATTATTTTGGTATGAATCTCAACAGAAGGCATTCATAGAGTTGAAACATAACCTCTTCTTTGCACCAATGCTCACATTACAAGACTTGAAACAACCATTTGGGATTGAGATAGATGCTTATGACTATGCTATTGGGGTAGTTCTTACTCAACAGGGGCATCCTATGGCATATCACAGTGAGACACTTTCTGACACAGTCCAAAAGTATCCCACTTATGAAAAATATATGTATTCCATTGTCAACGCTTGTTGAAAATGGAAGCATTACATTTTGGAGAAGTAAATGGTCATCCACACAGACCACCGACCCCTCCAATTCATATAGACACAAGGAAGTTTCATAATGATTTCCATTAGAAGTTGTCCACATACCTGCAACTGTTTCATTTGAACATCAAATACAATAAGGGAAACACCAATAATGTTTCAGACTTCCTCAGTCGATCACCGATCATGCCACTAACAACCATTCTCAACTCTTGTGGGCATGAGACTTCTGATTGGTCACTTCTCTACAAAAGTGATCCAAAATTCAGCCACACATACAAGAAACTCTTGTAGGGTAAGAAATTTTCAAATTTTCCCCTCCAAGATGGACTGCTATGTCACCTGGGACACATTTGTGTTCCTTCAAGCAACTGTGTCAAGACGGTTTTGGAAGCGCACTATAGTTGGGTCACTTGGAATTGCAGGGATGAGAAAGAAGTGGCAATACTACAAAAATATTTCTATTGGTCGAAACTTTGAAAAGATGTCGAGAATTACATCAGATCCTACACTTCCTATGCCATTTCCAAACCAACCATCAAGAAGTAATGCTTATATACTACGTTTCCTTCCCCTAGTCAACCTTGGGATTCCATATCGATGTATTACATGTCGGGCCTTCCTTCTACTAATCATAGCAACGACTGTGTTTTTGTGGTTTTCGATATATTGTCGAAGATGGCCATTAGGGCAGCCTACAAGAACAATATCACAAGAGAATCCACTGCTAAAATCCGCTTTGAATGAGTGTGGGTACACTTCATGATCACATATTCCATCCTCTCAGATCGAGACAACGGATTCCTTAGTACATTTTGGTCCAGCCTCTGGTCGATGTTGGACACCAAGCTCACCAAGTCCACAACCTTCCATGCCCAAACTGATGGACAGATAGAGGTCATCAATAGGATTATCGTACACATTCTGCTCATGTACAGCTAAAATAATGCACACACATGGGATGAGAGCCTCCCCTATGTGCAACACAACTATAATCGGTCTCTCCACAACTCGATCTATTGTAGCCCCTTTCAGGTGGGCTTGGGATTCCAACCACTATGTATGTAGAAATTATACAAACAATATGTATTCCAATGGATTCAATCTGATCATGTGATATGCTAAAGCAAGATACATAATCCTTCTACAAATAAATTGCGGAAAATAAACACGATCTCCAATCACAAAAAGTAAAGAAAGAAGCAAATCAAACGACCACACAGATATTTTCCCAAGGAAATCTTGCTGCTCAAAACCCCTCTATCTTCTATTGTATATTCACCAAGGAATCATCAAACAATTACAATGCACTCTTCTCACAAGATGTTGGGGTTCCCATGTTTTGGCCAGATTGGCAAGACCAAAAGATGAGACAACATCAAACCACTTTCAGACCTCAGGATCTAGCCCTCCTGGGTCCAGAGAGGGATCTCTCTATGATGTGTCAAAGGTATGTGACTTTGAAGCTCAGAGTTTAAGATGTTAGGCTAGTTATAGGCATAAGGTTTGTTTGTTTGATTGTTTGTTTGGTTGCTGGTTATCAGGAAAGAAGGGTTCAATGTAAGACAAGGATGAGCAAAGAGGAATGAGGCAGAGGTGAGGTATTCCAGGGAGCACTCAAAACCATTGGGCAATGGAGTCAGGAAAGGATTTTCTTGCTAATCAATATGCAGGCTTTCAATTGGGCTAGTCATCTAAAACGTTGGATCTCAAAGATGCTAGTGTGATATGGAATGGTAGGAGTGGAGAAGACAACAAAAATTTAGGGCACAAAGTTAAATACCAGCTGGTCACACAAGGATCCTAGTGGACAGGGCTAACTCTTATCCCCATTGTTCCCAAATCTTCCAGCTAAATCCTTAACAAGGAACATCTAAGAACAAATTCATTTAATTCATACATCAGAGAGCAGGAAATAACATCCACTACACTGGTTAAATTAACTGAAATCAACTCTTAGATCACACATTCAGAAGAAAAACATCAATGGCAAGGAGAGTAGAAACATAGGGTACCTAACAAGGGTAAATCCTATGCCAATATTCTGATGCAAGCCAGTAGAAACGAAATGAAATGAATATAATATAGAGATAGGAAAACATCACCGCTGCTTTAGATCAGGATCCAAAGAAATGAGCTTGTCATATTAAATAGCAATACCAGTCAAGTACAACATTGCCAATAGCTAAATACTCAGTCTGAAAGCATCTCCCTCAACCTATCTTACAACTTTACACAGACACTGTGCCTCCAAAGAAACTGCTTGAAATTCTCTGCTAACTGGTCAACAACCTTTATAATGAGTTTCTTCATGAATTTATAGCTCCAGTGGAGCAGAGAAGGTAGGTGGAAAACTAAATGCAGCATTAAAACTCAGAAGAGGGAAAAGGTCGAAGCCCACTCTGTATAAATTCTGTGCATTTATCTCTGGAACTCTTTTGGGTGAAAGAGTGGTCTTCTCCAGGCTTCCATTTACTCTAGTATGTCTCTGATGTACTTTGGCTGCAGAACTTTGTAGTACTTCTGGTGAATTAAACAAAAACGTAGCATCGAGACGCAAAGATCTGCCATACTCTGCAACAAATGCTTCTGATAATCTAGGACTGTTGTAGGGGGGGAATCTCTCTTGGACATTACGTAGATTGAAACAATAAAGTGTATCATGTCCTTGCTCAAGAAGAAACATTTTGCTGATGTGAAAACCCTAATGATATGGTTTTATGCATGTTGTACCCTCTGTGTGATCCATGATGTTGCTAACTTGGTGCTTTGCCTCTAAACCACTGTATTAAGGTTCAAAGATATCCCATATCGAACGTTGCACTCGTTGATCATTAGCTGGTATTTCTCTTTCGCTTCATAAATGTATTGATCTACAAAATTTGGGCCTTAATGGCGTCATATGGGTTTTTTGCGGAGATTGAACCGTCCTTAGATAATATTTATGCCACCGCTACCTTTCCGAGCATTTCCCTTGTAGTACCAGCTTCCAAATTCGACTTTCTCTGTGCAACACACCATTACAATAGTACATATTAACCATGGCGATTTTCCACCTCTTTGAAACCCTGCAAAATATGAAAACTATTAGGAAAACCATGCATGGGGTCGCATGGTGTGGATGACTGCAAGGATGACAGTGGGACTACGTATAAATGGCGAAAAAAAGCAGAGGAAATTATTCGTGAAAACCTTAATTTTGACCTTTGAACGAATATATGTAATGGGAGGGGCGAATGTATGGTGAGGCACGTGGAATGGTGACATGGAAGGACCGGGCGATGACGGGACAATCAACGGCACGGGTGAGAATAAATCTGGGCCACCCGATCTCAGGAGGAGATCGACGACTGGGGACGTGGCGGAGGGCGACAGACAGTGGGCCAGGGTACGGATGGCTCTAATTAACTTGCGTGCATCTTCGTGGAACGAAGGCCGTTGGATGGGGCGCCCCATATCGGACAGCTGATATGCATATCGCTCCGTATCCTGTGCCCAATGTTAACGCGCGATGAGCAGGCGGTTTTGAAACAGTGCCACTGCCACGCGTCGCGCGATGAGTGGAATCGCTGGTCATCGGGAAAAATCGCCTACCTCCGAAAGGCGGTGTGATAGAAACCGGTGGTTTATAAATATTGCACGGGCATGGGACCACTGGGACAGGTGTACTGTGAGCCGTCAGATCAACAGTTAAATGGATGGTGGATCTGTGATGGAGGTGGCGAACGGGTAGAGTGGTGGACGTTGTGGGACCCTGACGACCATCCGATATGTACAGATCGATGTTGAAAAATGCTTCCGATACATACTTTGCGGTAAGCACATTTTGGGCCGGCGGGTGTATTTAGCGCCCGAGTCATGTGGAGGGGGAAAGTGCAGGGGCTTGGCCGAAAGGGGCTAGGCCCCATATACATGGAGAATATGGCTTTTGGGCCATTTTTAATGCATTTCCAGGCCAGGGAAAAGGTAACGGTAGGGGAAAGAGGGGGAAAATATGCAAACCAGGGGTATTATGTATGGTTTAGAGGGGGAATTTGGGTAAGAAAAATGGGACTTTGACAAAGGGAAAGAGGGACGAAATGAATAATTTCTGCAGGGGTACAAGGGGTAAATGAAGGCCTTTGGAAACAAAATTTGTCACAATCAGAGAGGCTTTGTAATGGGGATCAGCTGAGAGGATTTTATCGAGGTCAAAGGCACAGGAGACTTCAAGGATGATGTGTCTTCAGGGGAGATTCATTCCTTGAAGGCTCAAAAATGATTTAGCCCCCTACTTTGCCTCTCAAAAATTACAAGGGGGCTAACAGTGGCTCCACATGGGGATGGCTTCTTCTTGAAGGAGTCAAGAATTCAGAGGATAAATATTCGGTATATTCTAGATGCCTACTGCTTGGCACATCCCTTTCTTTCTTTAGCCTGGCTGCCACAATATGAAGACATTACATCAGCAGAAAAATTTTTCTCAACAAACTACCTACCCTTCCTACAATCCTAGCATTTTTTCTTCTGGGGTGCATTTGAACTAGCAGACCCTTTACATCATTTATTTTTATAACAGAAAATAACCCTATTCTAAATCTACCCTTATTACTCCATGAGACTAGATTAGACTGTTGGTCCTATATGTTTCTCTACCTAATCTAATATCTGCTAGGATTAAACTGTCCAGCAGATTTCTTCTCTATATTCTATAACAGAAATTTAAAAACAATCAAACCAGGATTAGACAGTCTGGTTTGCTATGGATCCAAGGCATAAAGACAGTCGCACATGGACAGAAACTCGCAGAAAACTGAAAACAAAACTTTGAAGGCTTGAAATCTGAAATTTGAAGCATCCTTCTTTCTTTGTGACTCAAGTTTTGGGCTTGTTAGAGACACTTTCCTTTCTTCATTTCAGCTATGGTTTTGGGCTTGTTAGAGCTGATTCGTCTTTCTTCTCTACTAGTCCAGGTTTTGAGCATGTTTGGACCAGCTATCTTTACTTTCCTTGGCTTAGGTTTTGATCATATTAGAGCCAATATTTTGCACTACAGAGGTTCATGTTTTGAGCATGTCTGAACCTCTCCTTTCTCTCTGTTTTTTGAAACATTTTTCCCTTTTCTTGAAAATAAAACACTGCAATAGTATGTACAATGGAAATGGAGACTGGAAATTGGAAATCAGAAGAAGTAGTGTTTGAGCATCTTGTCGTTGACAGGACCCCCAAACAGCTCTGTACCATCTAATTCTTGTAGGAAGAAAGCATTTGGACCCACAGTGGCCTGGATGATGTATGGACCTTTCCACAAACTATCAAACTTGTCGTGCTTTCCTTTGTCCACTCTCCTTTAATCCCACCTCAGAAATTTATCTCCAATTTTGAAATCAGCAGCTTTGGTTCCTTTGTCGAACAACTTCTTTATATTTTCCTGAATTTTCACTGCTCTGTTGTAAACCTCTTCCCTTGTTTGCTGGAGATGAATTGTTTGGTTTATCCTTCTCACCATACTGTCTTCTTCTGTCTGAATCTCCTGGACCAGTTTGATCACTGGTACCCCAAGGCTGGTAGGAAACAGTGCTTCTGTCCCATAGACAAGCTGTTATGGTGACAAGCCAATGGATTTCTTTGTTGTAAGCCTGTCAACCCACAGGGCATGCACTAACTTATTATGCCATGACTTTTTGTTTTCTTCCAGCAGCTTTTTGATGATGATCACCAGGCTCTTGTTTGATGATTCAGCTAATCCATTACCTTGAGGGTAATAGGTAGTTGAATGACCAAGTTCTATTCGATACCTGTGACAAAAATAAACCATTTTCTTGGATCCAAAAGCAGCAGCATTATCGGTGATTATTTTCCTTGGGCAGCCAAACCGAGAGAGGATATGACATTCTAGGAAACTAATGATGACTGAATCTGTGGCATTCCTAGTAGGTATGGCCTCTATCCACTTATTAAAATAGTCTGTGGCTGTTAGGATCCATTTTTTTTGTGCAGAAGAAGCAGGGTGAATTTCTCCTATGAAATCTAGGCCCCATTGTAGAAAGGGACCTTCAACAGTGATAGGTTGTAGAGGTAAGGGAAGGAGCTTTCTTTTGCCTTCAAAAATCTGGCATTTGTGGCAAGCAATTATCATCTTATGGATATCATTGAAGAGTGTGGGCCAATAATAGCCAGCTCTGAGTATTTTGTTTGCAGTGGCCTTCCAACTCAGGTGGCCTCCACACTCTCCTCAATGGAATTCTTATTTAATCCTCTCTGCCTCATTTTCAAGTAAACATTTAAGCAATAGGCCATTTGGATTCTTCTAGTATAAGCAGTTATCCAATATGCAGTAACTTCTGGCTTTTAGCTTTAATAATCTGGCCTTGGTCTTGGATAGTTCAAGAGGGGAATTGAGGTGTGTAAGCACATACAGAATGTCAGAATACCAAGGAGAACTCTGAAATTTTTCCTCAACAGTGGGATCGGGCAGTCCCTGTTGCTCATCCAAGGTATTTACCATGTTGATGTCTAGGGCTTGTAGATTTGATTCAGCCATCAGTTGTGCTAAGCCCTGACCTTTAATCAGTTTGGTGGGTTTTATCTCAAGGTCGTATTCTAAGATCACAGCAATCCATTTTCCCCTTTTCCCATCTGGGTCTTGGGAAAATATGTCTTTAACCACTATAGTTGGCACATAGGCTATGGTGTGGGAATGCAGTATGTACACCCTAAATTCTTTCAAAGCTTTAATCAGAGCATAGGCCTATTTTTCCATAATGTTGTATTTCAAGGGTACATCTCTGAGCACTTTGCTGAAGAAAGAGATGGGTTGTTCCATTCCCTCCGGATTCTTCTGCAGTAGAACTGCAGCTATTGTATGCTTGGAGGAAAATGAAAAGATCAGGAAATATTTTGAGAAATCTGGGCTGATTAGGACAGGAGCCTGGGTGAGTGCAAGTTTTACTGATTCAAAAGATTTCTTGGCTTCAACAATCCACTTAACTCCTACACCTTTCTTCAGCATGTTAGTCATATTCCTAAGGTGTTCAACTAAGTTGGGGATAAATCTCCTAAGGAAGTTGATTTTCCCAATGAAGGACTGTAACTCTTTGATGTTTCTTGGGTGTGTGATTTGTAGTATTCCCTCAACTCTTTGTGGGTCTATCCTAATTCCCTTTTCAGATATAATGTGGCCCAGAATTTTTCCTTCTTGTAGCCCAAATACAGTCTTTTTGGGATTCAATGACAGACCAAAACTCCTACATTTTTCAAACACTTTTCTCAGATGTTTTAGACGTTCTTATTTAGTCTTGGAATAGACTGTAATGTCATCTAAGTAAATAACAATGAAGTGCCCTATCTCATCTAAGAAAGCTATGTCCATTGATCTTTGGAAGGTTGCACCAACGTTCATCAATCCAAAAGGCATCTTTACATACATAAAAGTGCCCCATGGGGTGGTAAAGGTTGTTTTGAGCTAGTCTTCTGGGATTACTAGGACTTGGTTGTATCCTGAGAAACCATCTAGCAGGGAGATCCTTTTAGAACCTACTACCCTCTAAAGAATATGTTCCATTTTTGGCAAAGGGTAGTTGTCCTTGAGTGAGGCTCTATTAAGATTTCTGAAATCTATGCACAATCTGATCTCCCCCGTTTTCTTTCTCACAGCCACCAGGTTAGATACCCAGTCAGAGAACCTCACAGGAACAATTATACCTGCTTCATACATCTTCTTAATCTCTTTTTCCACTGCAGGTAATTTTTTTGGGTTTATTCTGCGAAGTTTCTGTCGAAAGGGTTTCTAATTTTCTTTCAAGGGTATCTTATGCTGTATGATGTTTGTGTCATAGGCCCTTAAGTCCTCATAACTCCAAGCAAACACATCAATGAATTCCTTGAACATGTCAATGTATTTCCCTTTCATGTTTGCAAGAAGGGACTTAGCCAATATGATCATCTTGGGTTTATCTTTAGTGCCTATGTTGAATTCCTCAACATCAGAGTATGCATGTTCTATAGTGGGCTTTTTTGCTACATCATCAAAGTCAAAAAGGTCTTCTAAAGGTGCCAGACCTCGCGGTATCTTCTTATCTTTGGTCTGCAGCACCTCTACTTCTTCGCTATCTTCGTTTTCGCATTTTTCATCTGGATTTCCAGTCTATTCGCTTAAAGTGTTTATTTCTATGTTACAGGGTGTTTCTTCCTCGTCTGAGGACTCTTCACTTAGGCAGCTAATGTCAGATTTAGAGTCTGAGTCAAAAAATTCAAACTCATTTCTGCCTACCGGGAAATCTTCAATCTGTTTATCTCCTTCAAAAACCTGCCAATATTTTTCATTGTCTGGAACTGTAAGTTTGAATTTGGTCTGAATGATGATCTGTTGGTTGCTTGGAGTTCTAGGGTACGAACTAGCTAGGCAAGCCAATCCGTTTGCAATGACATTTTGACTCCTAGGAACAAACACTAATGTGTAATCAACAAATGTTTTCATTAAATCCATAGTGTCATGCCTGTAAGCTCTCAATCTGGGATGTTTCGCTGTGTATTCGCCATTCACCTGTTTAATAATCAGCTCAGAGTCCCCACACACAGTTATCCTACGGGCTCCTAATTTCTTCAATGGGTTTAAACCTAGGATAAGAGGCTCATACTCTGCAATGTTGTTTGTACATTTGAAGTGCAGGTTGCAGGCATGGCTCTCTGCGTAGTCACTCTCTCTGTTACCTATCCACACTCCTGCCCCAGCAGTTCTCTTGGTGCACGACCCATCGAAATTCATTTCCCACAAAGGTTCACTTTTTGTTTATCATCATTTCCTTCCCTACAGCTGGGTTCACCATTATGTTGCATTATAGGAGCTGCACTAGGCTGTGGGTTGTTTTTTTTTTCGTCTTGTGTGTGGAAATCAGAGGGGTGACTGGTTGGCTAATTGCATTCTGTTTCATTTTGAGTTCTTGTTTCAGTGCACTGTTCTGAGCTTTCTACATCGTCCTCCTCCGAGTCTAGAGTAGCCATTATGTTAAAGTCCATGGGTTCTGTTTCCTCGTTTGTATCTCTGTTTTGGGACTCTGACCCCTCTGAGGATTCATCATTACATAGGATGAAGGAGTCAAGGTTTTTGTGTACTGCTATAACATCATTTTTCACCCTCATGTGATTCATGATTATCTCTTTAGCATTGGGCACCCATTCCCACAGACTTGAATAAAATTTCATTAAAAACAGTGTTTCAAATCCCATACGCGGGTATGCCCAGACTTTTCCGCATGTATACGCGAGTCCAGAGATACTTTTCCACGTATTCCATTAAAATCATTAAAAAAATATATATAAATCCCTATTTTCGAGGCTAGGTTGATGGTTATTCCAGTAATTCAACCACCCCAGCCCGTGGCCAACTGTTTCCAACTGATTGAAACTACTTTGAGGGAGTATAAAAAGCCCCTCATATGCATGGCCTAAAGGAGAGAGAAAATTATAGACATTATACTCTGTTGGAGCCTAGTTCAAGTCTAATTTCCTGTGCCTCCTGCACTTCCCAGATTTTTTACAGGAAACCCTTGTTTCCTGGAGATGTTCATCAGCTTATATGCCATCTCGTGTGCACAAGTCTTGAAAGAATCCTATTGAGGCAAGGGCGGGATGGATCCAGACGATGGTCTGTTCGAAGATCGTGGAAGGATTCAGGTGATCTCTCCACCTTTCTATTATTTTACATGTTGTTCGTAATGAAGAAGAACCATCTTGTTCCCGAATTCACGTGTTAATATTTGCTTGCATATGTGAAAAGATTGTTAATTAAGCATTTATTATTGTTTATATGATGTTTCACATGGATTACACTGACATTTAGGAAATATATATGTTGTACAACTAGATTTCCGTGCATGTCTCTTCTTGATTTCTAGGTTGAAGAGGAAGAAGGGTTGCTAGGGGTTTGGACCCCGTGGGATCTACATCAAACGTAGGATCTACGGGTGAGTTCTACAATCGATGTTATCTAGTTTTTAGCATACAAGTTCGGTTGTGTGAGTCCTTCTTGAATAGCATGCCCTGATTTGTGGAGGTTTTTGACCCAACGACCTCTAGGGAGTTATTTCCCGAAATATAACTGGCGACTCCACTGGGGTTCACATTCTTTTGATTCCCTTGTTGGGTGGTTTCAACCGTTTTAAAGGTTTCCAACAGTTTTAATCATTATTTCCAGTCTAGTTGGTTTTTTCTCAGTCAGACTAAAGACCTGGTTCTTTAGCCAGGCTTGGTCATTTTTGTTTTTCATTATTTACCTCTCCATACGCTATTTTTCCTCTACACAGACGCGTATACATGCAGTTTTGGTGAAATAAAGTCGTGTATACGCGTTTTTCCTTTGCCACAGTCGCGTATGCACGCTTGTTTCAAAACTGTTAAGTAGCGTATGCCTGGGAAAATTTTGAAATTTTTGATTTCTTGACTTTTTGGTCTTGTCTGCCTGTAGTGACCTATCTCTGCAGTGTCCTTTTAGTCTCTAGATTGTGTTGAAGGTGGGAATTAGTCTCTTTCTCTCTTGTTTGGTTGAAGACTGACTCATTTGGAAAATTTTGTTTTTTTAGTGCTTGCACTTCTGGTTCGAGCACCAAGATCTCTTTCTGGGGATTCTTGGCTATTCTGCTTAATCAGGACAGAGAGCTTCTACTCATATGCTCTTTCCTAACTTTGTGTCTTGCTTTTCACTTTAATTTTTGCTTTCTTTTCGGTTGGTTTTCTTGATTTCATTTGACTAGGTCTTGTTGCAATTTTTGAAGAGTCATTCTTGGCTCTTTGAAGTTTTATTTGCTGCAAGATTGTGCTATTCTTCTGGGCTGAGTTACTGAGTTTCTTGTCTTCCTTTTGCTCGTATAAGTCTTGCTACTAAGTGGCACTATAAGATTTGGAGCATTATTTTTGGAGTTTTGCTTGAAATTTAGAGATTGTTTGGCTTGGTAATTGGATAGTTTTCTTGGTCTCTTTGAAGTCTTCTTTTTATAAAATTCAAAAGCTCAAAAACATTTTGTTTTTCCATTGCCTTTGTTTTGCATTTTTGTTTTGGTTTCTTTCCATATTTTGAAGCCTTGTTGAGATTTCTTGCCTTCGGTTTCTGACTTGATTTGGGAAGGGAATTTTCATTGGTTTCTTTCTCTTATTTCGAGCATATTTTGGTGTCTTTATACTGAGAGTTTCTGATTTGGGAACTAGCTTTGTGGACAACCGAAAAGTGATAGAACTAGAGGATTCTTGGGAATTTTTCTTTGCTTTATTAGATTTTTCATCTTAGAATTGGCATGCTCTTAGTAATTTGAATTAGGTGCATTTAAACATTTGTAGTCTTTTTCATAAATTTTGCGAGTGTGAGGTTTGATATCTGAAAGGAAAAATAGTCTCGTAGAACCCGTGTAGAAATTTCTTTTCATCGAAAGGCAATTACTGCATCTGCATGTAGTTTGGTTTTCATTAGTTTATTTTTGCATCATAAAACATCACAATTTTCATTCCCATATTCCCTTGACTTAATATAATAGCCAACTAAAATAAGCACAATAATTTAAAAACAACTAGCAAGTTTTTTATTAAGTGTCATACATCAACTAGCTAGGTTGTAGGGCCTTGGAGTAGGTGAGTGGAGAGTTAACTCTCCAAGGCCACTCAAACTAAAACATAGAAGTTTATTAAATAAGCTAAATCCAACTCCGTTGGGTGGACCGGGAAAGCTCTCCTCCATAGAGTCAAGTGCGAGGGGAAGTGAAGGTTGAGAAGAGAGATAACCCCTCTCTGATCTACTGGATATTGCCTTAAGACCGTTTCGCCCGGCTGCTGACACGGATTGTTGCCCTTAGTTTCCATTCCTAGGTTCCACACAGGTGACTGCGGGGGTGGTAGAGTGGTTCTTGGCTGGTGCATGAAGTCACCAATAGGTTCAAACCTGTGAAAACTTCAGGGTGCTAGGGTGGTGCTGCGATGAGTTGTAGCTCTTTGGATGTTGGGGCATCTGTTCAGTTGACTACTAAAGAATCTCGGGCGTTGGAGCGTCCATGCAGTGGGATCTGGAGAAGAATGCTTCTCTATATTCTAGGAAGTTGGAGCTTTATTTTAAATTGGAGTTTAATATTAAATAATTATTAGAAAATCATTCAGGTGATTTTTTTCCTGGAGAGGGTTTCCACCTTAAAAACTGTGTGCATTTTTGTTCCTTTTGTTTACTTCTATCATTGTACAAACACTGATAATAATTGAATATTAATTAATGCTCTAATTGAAAGGAATACTAATTCACCCCCCCTCTCAGTATTTCCAACAATTAGTATCGGAGATTGTTTCCTTCAATAGTAGTTTAACAGTTGGAAGGAGGTCATGGAGCATACCAAGAATGGTGTACCTCCATTCAATGAAAATAATTATGCACTTTGGAAAGGAAGAATGGAGTTTTATCTCTCGGCACAAGGTTATGAAGTATGGGACACTGTTTAAAATGGATGTACATCAACCACGGATGAAATTTGGTAAATGATGCAAACGAAAATAATATTATTATTAGTGGACTTATTGAATCTACTTATCATAAGGTGTTGGGTTGTAAAACTGCCAAAAATGTAAGGGAAAAGCTTAAGAATATATATGTAGGTGACTCAAATGTCAAAGAAGCAAAGCTTCAAATCTATAGAGAAAAATTTGAGCAACTTAGAATGAAAGAAGATAACAACATTGTTGCATATTTCCAACACATTGATGAAATAACCAACACTCTGGAAGGATTGGGAGAGCTTGTTGATGAGAAGAATATTATACAAAAGATTCTTAGAATGTTACCAGGGAGATTCAACCCAAAGGTATCGGTCTTAGAATATAGTGCATATTTGGAAAAACTCAGCAAAAGAGGAATTACATGGAGTTCTCATAGCATATGAAATGATACTTGATGAAGAAGAGGGTACTTCACATCTAGAAACTACATTCACTGCATCTAATAAAACCAATAAGGAGAAACAACCTTCATAGGCACAAACCTGCACCTGCAAGTGTGAAGAAAAGGAAGATATTGAAGAAGGTCTTTCAGATGGAGAATATGCTTACTTTACAAGAAAGCTAAAAATTGGTAAGGGAAAATTCAAGGGTAAAATTCCATTGATATGTTTCGGTTGTGGTGAGGTTGGGCATTTCGCAGAAAAATGTCCGAATAGAAGTGATGGAAGCTCAAAATATTCTCAAGCCATATTCTGTTGTTCCCTTCAGATATCGAAGAATCATTTTGATAACAATAATATGTGATAATTTTGGTGTTGCTTGGAATCACATAGATCTGGAAGGAAACTACACTATAGGGATAAATAAACAGTTGGCCTGATGCGAAGATCTGAAAATATGCTCAAGGGCCTTCCTTATTGTCCTCCCAATGGAAAGGAAGCCTCCTTCACTGAAAATGAGCAATGAAATTACCTATATCTAGTCTCCACTTGCTGCAACCTGCAAAACAACCAAACCCTCAACAGGATCTGCATTGTAGATGAAAGAAGATAGAACTGAATTTAATATTCCAACTAGCTTATGGCTAATTTAGGAATATTACAATCCTCCCCTCCCAAGTGTTGCTTGTCCCCAAGCAACTGCAAGGATAGAACTGTGGGGAACCTTTATTCCCATATGGAGCTCCAATATCCAAGCTATCATCCATAAAAAATGAATCAACCTCCAGAGTGGTAATTCATAGAAAAACACCTCCCATATACTCCTGAGAGGCACCTCCCAAGTGCTCAAGTTACCCAAATGGCTCATCCCATAATGAAACAAGAGACCCAATGTAGTAATCATGGATGGTCCAATGCTCTCCCATAAATATGAAACATAAGAACCATGGATAATCTCTCTCTAAAAGGGCACATCCAGTCCTTCCATCCTCCCTCCAATCATTCCCATAAAAAAAATAAGAACACCATCAATGTATAGGATCATAACCAAGCACTTATAAATAGCCATATGTAAAAATGGAGGTGGATCATATTCCCACATGTGGAACCAGCGCAGTAAATATCCTAACTACATAATATAATGATACGGTAAGTGGTTTCCCCACCACATACTTTTTTCCCAAGTCTTCTCACAATGGTTGAAAGTGTGAGATATGTTTGGTGCTTTTGGAGTGCACCCACAATGATACAATATCTCCCTATGTCCTCCAAGGGAGTGGCCATGTTCGGAAATGTTTATGGCCCAAAGCTGACCATGAAGTTTATATGGAAGAATGCTCCTCCTTGGAGCTATGGCCTGCATATACATGGTAAAGGAATGCAAATATTCATCAAATAAAACATTATGTACATAAGCATGTTCCTCACCAAATTTTCTGCTCATACAAATGGAGTGGTCCATAGATAGATCCCCTCTCATTCCAAAAGAGGAAAGAGGTGGTTGTGATAACTCCTTAATTGATTTATGTATCTCTACCATCTCCACATGGTTCATACATCTTTGAAAATACTGATATAGTTCCTCTTCAAAGCCTTCCCAAGTGTGGCTCTCTATGATAGTGTTGTAAGCTCTCACGGAATAAGTATGGCTGAAAAGGAATTCATCATATGCTCTTTGTAGCAACTTATCCTTGGGCTTGGAGGCTCTAGATAAGAATATCCTACCATGATAATAGATGACTTCATCTCAGACTAAATAGCCCTCTTCATGTAGCTGGTCATCAAGTATCATGCATTCAAAAAGATCCTTGGAATAATCCACCGGCAGTTGGGATTTCCAATATGGATCTATCTTCCATAGTGACAACGTTGATGATCTATCACAAAGAAAATCTATCATATGGCTGCCCTTACCCTTGACATCTCCCATGCCAATGGTATATGTTGGAAGGCTGTTATCCTTCCCATGCTTCTCCTCCCACAATGTAGAATCTGAAATGAGAGTGGGTAATGATGATGTTGGGAGAATGTCTCCCTCCTCCTTGAGTCTACCGAAGACTCTCAGTTTTGTATTATGGCCTCCTAATGCTCCCATTCTTCCTAGATCTATGAATGGTGCATCATGATGTGAGACATGCCTCATCATCTCCTAATCTGGTGGCCTCCTAGGTGGAATGCCTCCATGGAAAGAGACATTAATATCAAGGGTAGACTGCATATATGAGTGGACTGCTTTGTCCTTGCCCTCACTGCACAAATCAGTCTGCCTCTTTTGTGCATCAACCTTCTAAAATAGAGAGGGGTGTGTGCTCCTAATCATATGATGCTGGCCATCCTTCCTACCTTCTCCTTTCATCTGCAAGGTCTCACAATCTACCAATAATGGCACATGTTGTTCATGGATTGTTCCTTGATCTCCACATATGAGATCCTTTGGAACTTCTTGCAATGATACAAGAACTCCTCTTATTAGATAAATTGCTCCATCTACCTCTCCATGAGGTACTAGATATGCTCCTGATGTGAGAGCGTTGTTACCTCCAGCCTTCTCTTCCCCTTCATCATGAAAGGAGGTTACCTCATCATCAGTAAGAGGCTCTATGTTTAGCTCCTCTTTTGAAAAAGAGACCTCCATTTCTTCCTTTTGAGAAGAGAGCTCTTTCTAAAGTGGGGATCTTGCCTCTAGAAAGGTATTCTGCAAATTTTTAACCCCCTCAATAGCATTTTGGAATGGAATTGGGTTTATAGATCCTTCCAACTCGTGAATTTTTTTTTTTTTTAGGCTTGTCCAGCTCAACCAAGGATGTTTCAGAATTTTTTGCATCAAATCTTCTCACTAACCTCCTAGTGAACTTTTCATAAGTAGATAAATTTACATGATTCAAGGAATAAGTTTCATAAAACCACTAGACATAAGCCTTACCTTCAAGATGTAGCGCTGCTACTCTAATGGCTTCATCTTCTGAAACTTGGTGTTGCTACAAATAGGTGTTTAGCTCCTTCACCCAAGCCCTAGTTGTGCATCTAGGTGACCCATCAAAAGTAGATAGAAATAATATACCCAAATCATGTTGCTTACAACTTTTACTTCTATCATGGTTGCTAAGTCTTCTATTCTCCTTGATCTTGCAAAACCCTTGGAATTTTAGATGATATTTGAACCTCTGAGATTGATATTCATACTCTTGAAGATAGTCACCAAGAGTCCCCTCTTTTGGTACATCTACTTCCTCCATCTCTCTTGCTATGAATATAGGCATGGTAGAGCTTTGTAGATCTGATGGTGTAGCTGAATTCTCACACCAAAAAATGTGAAAATATTGATATTTCTTCATGTACAAGCTCTTTTGGATAATTTCTACTGCTCTCCATCCTTATTTCTATGATGTCTTTGTTAATGCCCTGAATAGTTTGGAAAAGAAGCCTTGAGAACTCCTTCCTTTTCATTCCTCCTGAAAAAGGGGTTTTACCCTTGTCTTCTTCTTTATCTGTATAATCATACATCTAGTGTCTTCTTATTTGATACCATTTCTCTCTATTAGTAAGAGGATCTCCTTCTTCTGCTGACATATTGTCTTTTAAAGATGCACAGGTTGTGCCAAGATTATGCTCCGATACCACTGTAATATTCCCAAATGGGAAAAGCAAGAATATAGTGAAATTTTTTGGAACAATAGTGTAAAACATCATTTAAAAGCAAGAGGCCAATATGGAGACCTTTCATATGTTATAACAGCAGCAAAATATGCATAAATAATGGGCCATAAGATACACAACAAGAAATATCAAGCCTCCAATGAAAAAAATCCCTCCAAAATGAGGTGTTGCTACTATATATAAAACTGGAAGACTCTTACAGCACTGTCTTAAAAGAACTGCTATAGCAAATTATTATACATCAGATCTAGGACTAATACATGCCTCAAAATATAGATCCAATATAGATCTGAGCACTATACAACCTCATTTGAATAACCCCTTAAGGGTTTTCAGCAAAACACCATGTAAGATATGAGAATATAGGCCCTAGGGCTGAAGATCCACTGCAAAATACAGATCTGGAAGGTGTGGCTGATTTAATATGATCAATACAATAGCCTCCTCCAATAGATCCTCTAAGTGAAAGGCAGATCCCTTTCACTAGACAACCAACTCTCCAAATGGTGTGCCAATCCACCCTGCAACTCCTTCTATAGAAATAATGCAGATATGGAAGAAAAATCCATTGTAGGGATAAATAAACAGTTGGCCTGATGCCAAGATCTAAAAATATTCTCAAGGGCCTTCCTTACTGTCCTCCCAATGGAAAGGAAGCCTCCTCCACTGAAAATGATCAATGATATGACCCAGATCTAGTCTCCACTTGCTGCAACTTGCAAAACAACCAAACCCTCAACAGGATCTGTGTTGTAGACGAAAGAAGAAGCTTGGCATTAAGCCTGAAAGTGGACAATGTAGTACAGGAATCTTCCAAGATATTCTCAATGGAAGAGGTGGGATTCCCAATCAGTAACACCCTGTGCTAAACAACACTCAATCTCAGTTAAACAACAAGAGAAATATATATGTCTAAACAGATCATATATTCATAAATATAATAAACCCATACATAATTAATATGGCTATCATCATCTTCCTTAAATAAGGTATGAGCTTGCAAACCATAAGCCCCATCCAATAATAACATGACATCCATGCAAAGCATCTCCATCTGAAACTGCGTTGTCTTTCATTGATGACCACTCCTCCATGACAGCACTGTTGATTTCATCAAATTTGACCCATTCAAGGTGTTTCGGCCCCTTTTCAAGCCTAAGAGTGCTCAGCTAAGCTACCAAGATCTATCCTTTTCACATTGGCATTGATTTATTCATTATTAAGGAGAATTATTGACCTCCATTGTCCTGTTATTCATAAAACAAAGCAAAAAAACAAAATTTAATATTCCAACTAGCTTATGGCTAATTTAGGAATATTACAGATGTCAACTCAAGTAGCACCAGGGGCTACCCCAATATTGCATGGGAATTTTGACCTATCAAATTAATATATTTTGGGTCAAGAATTATTTTGATGGTTTCTACTTTTCAAGATGTTTCTGTTGATATATGGCACACCACGTAATTCTTCATGGTTTGAGAGATATTCATGTTTGAAGTTTGTAACCCCAGCTAGTGGGCTAAAACCCCATGGGGTTGTGGCATGGGTCATTGAAAATTCAATAATTAATAATTTTTAAGCTCCTAAAATTCCTTCCAAGTTCACTTGTTGAAGCCCCTCTCAACCTAAGCATTTATATAAATTGTGATCCTCATATCCTCCTTATGTAGGGATTTCACTACCTGAAATAGGTCATTGTGGAATTTGTGATCTAATGTTTTTTATACGAAGGTTAAGAAGCTGAAATTTTTATGAGGCATAGATGAAATCTTGAGGAATCACTTGTAAAAATTTAGATCAGGGAGCGCAATATTTTTGGAGATATGATCTATGGAAGTCAATGTTTTCGCAGGCTCCTGAACTTCATATCAAAGAAGTGACCTTGGGAAAATCGTCATAACTCTCCCTTTGAGTATCGGATTGGAATTCTATAAAAAGTGGAAAATAGTGCACGGACTATAGTTTTTCACTGTATTAATTTCAGAGCCGAATGAAGAAACAATGACATGTGGTTTGCTGTACAAGTTCGCTCTACTAAAACAATCCATAATTAGGTCATTGTGAGATATTGAGCATAACTCTCTCTTGAAGAATCCAAATTGGATCAGACCTGCGGCATTGGAAATAAGACTCAGAGTACTACTACAGAACTAAAAATCACATATTGGGGATTTTAATAACAGAGATACACCAGATTCAATATCAAGATCCTAGAAGGCAAGAAAAAGCTAGATAATGTGTTGTCAAGGGCGTGCAGTTAACTTACTTTCTATATGTGCCAAAGCAAAGAACAAAATAATGTTGTTAGTCCCATAGATTGTTAGGTATATCCTTATTATGTTAGCAGACCCCTTTATTGTTATTATTGTACCCTTGTAACCCCCATTATTTTTTTATTGTGCCCTTAAATTATTATTGTTAGGTCGGCTAGGATTACATTGTGGCCCACTAGGATTACATTATGGCCCCATGGACTCCTATATATAGAAATGAGGTTTTGTAAATTATATCATCCAAGAATTGTTCATTTATGTAATGTATTGGAGGTTGCCCCCTCGAAGTGGCTCATTTCTAAGGCGTTTATATCTCTTTTCTTCTCTTTTTGAGTTGGTTACACAACATTTGGTATCGGAGCTTTGGGATTCTAGGGTTTCGCTGCTCCAAACAGGTCATCGTGGCATTTTCGCTATAACTTTTTTTCTACGAAGCTTCAGAAGCTGAAATTTTTAGGGTGCGAAGCTGAAATCTTGAGGAAGTTTGTATAAAAATTTCAGAGCTTGGTTCGCAATATTTTCGGAGATATGATCTGTGGAAGTTAGGTATTTTTTCAGGCTCCTAAATAGGTCATCGTGGAATTTATGCTATAAAAAAATTTCTACGAAGGTTCAGAATCTAAAATTCATATGGTGCGAAGCTGAAATCCTGAAGAAAGTCGTCAAAAAATTTCAGAGCTTGGTTCGCAATATTTTTGGAGATATGATCTGTGGAAGGTAGTGATTTTTCAGGCTCCTGAATTTCATCTCAAAGAGGTGATCGTGGGAAAAGTTCAATAAATCTCTCTCTGGGCATCGGATTGGAGTGCCATAAAAAGTGGTTGCAATTAAACGGACCGCAGTTTCTTGGATATCAATTTTAGAGACGAAGGACAAAACAGTGACACGTGGCAAGCCGTACAAGTTCGCTCTACTGAACCAATCCAAAGTTGGGTCATTGTGGGAGATTGGAAATAACTTTGTCTTGAAGAATCGAAATCAGATCATATCTGTGGCATTTGAAAGACAGTTCAGAAGGCTACTACAGCAGTGAATTTCAGATATTGAAGATTCTCAATTACAGATATAATTCAATCTCAATACAGAGCTCCTAAAAAGCAAGTAAAAGGTGTGTATTTTTTTCCAATTGCATAAGTCTTGTTTGAAGAATCAAGTTGAATTGATTCCAAGGGAATATTGTAGAATAGATATCAGTATTGGATTCTAAAATGGCCCCTAAGAAGAATTCAACTCCCATTAAGCCTTTAGAAGGCTCTACTATGACTCATGAAGACGAAGAATGGCAACATGACATATCAAAATTACAAGAGCAAGTGCAACAAATTTCGCTTTCGCAAAGAACAACAAAAAATGAAATAGAAGTTTTGAAGAAAGGCATGGAAACTAAGATGGATGGTTTGAAGAAAGGCGTGGAAGCTAAGATGAATGGTTTGGAATCTAAGATGGATGGCATGGAAGTGGGCATGGAAGCTAAGATTGATGACATGGAAGCTAAGATTGATGACATGGAAGCTAAGATCGATGAAAACATGAAAGACAACATGGAAAACATGAAGAATGATCTAAAAGCATACATGGAAGGCCTGATGACAAGCTTAAAACAAGAAATGATTCCTAATGGCGGAAATATAGTAGAAGAACCTCATGATGAGAACAAAATAAATGTTAATCGTGATTTCATAAACTCTAATGTTGGCGGGAAGAACCACCATATTCCAAAATGGATATGAGGAAGTTTGATGGAAAGGATCCTGTAACATGGATACTACAGATGGAACAATATTTTGATCTCCATAATGTGAAAAACACACAAAAGGGTACGTACTGTGAATTTACATTTAGAACAAAATACATTTGTATGGTATCACCGACAGAAAACCCAGAAAAATTATTACTACTTAATTTTTATTGAGAAATGAGATGAGGTCATGAGGACAAAAGAGTTAAATGACCTTCTAGCCAATTGACAACCCCAAACAAAAAGGGTTGGGTAGTGGGGCGTTACATTGAGGAATTTCCCAAAACTGGAATTTAAAAGTGGGTGAACCCACATTTATCTCTGAACACAGGATTGATCTCTTCATAGGTACTCTAAAGGATAACATCCAACATGAAATTCGTGTTTTGGAACCTGATTCATTGGAGAAGGCATTCAGGTTGGCAAGAAAAGTTGAATGTAAAATTATGGCGACAAGGAAGCCTACCACTCAATTCTATAAAGAAGGAAGTGTTGCTACGCCTAGATTTCCACAACCTACAAGGTTGACAACACAAAAATTGGAAGAAAAAAGAGCAAAAGGGCTTTGCTACAGTTGTGATAGAAAATACACTAAAGGTCATAAGTGTGCTGAGAAGAAATTATTTTACATAGATTTTGAAGAAGAAGAAGAAAATGAACAAGAAGAGGATATACACCAGGAACCACCCCTAGAAGAAGAAGAAATGAATCCGACCATATCGTGTAATGCACTGGCAGGAATTACCACTCCCAAAACTCTCAAGATAGAAGGACATATAAAGAAGAAAAGGGTAATAGTGTTGATTGATTCAGGTAGCACCCATAATTTTATTCATTATAAGGTAGCCAAGGAATTAAATTGTTTTCTATACCCAGCACCAGAATGTCAAGTAATGGTTGCAAATGGAGGAACTATAAATTGCTCTGGAAAATGCCATAATATCAAGCTAACCATGGGGGAATATGTATTGATTAGTCCAATGCTTTCCATTCCTATGGGAGGTGCTGATGTTGTACTAGGAGTACAATGGTTACAATCTTTGGGGACGGTAGCTTTTAATTTTCAAGAACTTTTCTTGAAATTTTTTTCAGAAGGAAAAGAATTCGAATTGCGAGGTATTGAAGGGAAGCCGGGAAGGATAATAAGCTCTAATGTCATGACAAAGCTTCTAAAGAAACAACAACGAGGTGTAATTGCACAATTATGCTCACTAGAAGTTCCGACATCAAAATCATCTATTTCTGCAGATCTCCAAAAGTCTTGGGACACCATTCCACAAATGAACTCCAAATATTCCACCTATTCGCATCGTGATCATGCGTCTTATTACATTCTGTGTGTTCCCTCCAAACATCATCAGCCTTATAGATAACCTGCCCCAAAAGATGTAATTCAACGGACACTTGGGCACACAGATATGGGCAGAACTAACTTAGCTAAAGTTATTTCTCTGCCTGTAGTTTTGAAGTATTGTCATAGTTGATGGATCAAGTTAACAAGCCCTATTTAGGAGCCATAATAAGCTCACCATTAAAGATAAATTTCCCATTCCTGTGATTGATGAATTATTGGATGAATTACATGGAGAAATTTATTTTACCAAGTTGGATCTTCGTTCAGGATATCATCAAATTAGAATGAAGACGGAAGATATTCCAAAAACAGCATTTTGAACTCATGAGGGTCATTATGAATTTTTGGTCATGCCTTTTGGCCTTACCAATGCACCTTCTACATTTCAAGGGTTGATGAATTCCATTTTCAAACCCTTCCTTAGAAAATTTGTGCTAGTATTTTTTGATGATATACTAATCTACAGCAGGTCTTGGAAGGATCATGCTGAACATGTTGACAAGGTGCTCAAACTATTGCAGGAGAAACAATTATATGCAAAAAAATCCAAATGTTTCTTTGGAGTACAAGAGGTGGAATATCTGGGTCATATTGTATCTCACGAGGGTGTTAAAGTATACCCTAACAAAATTAAAGCTATTAAGGAATGGAAAGTCCCCACAACCATAAAGAAGTTGCGAGGATTTCTCGGGTTAACAGGGTATTATCGCAAGTTTGTTAAGAATTATGGGAGAATAGCAGCACCTCTAATAACATTATTGAAGAAAGATGCATTTTCATGGACTCCTGAAGCAACTAAGGCCTTTGAACATCTTAAAGAGGCAATGTGCCTAGCACCGGTCTTAGCTACGCCAGACTTCACAAAAACATTTATTGTGGAATGTGATGCCTCAGGAAATGGAATTGGTGTGGTTTTAATGTAGGAAGGAAGACCCATTTCTTTCGAAATTCGTCCAATCAAAGGAAAGTATTTACGTAAACCTATTTATGAGAAGGAAATGTTAGCAATACTGCATGCACTAAAGAAATGGTGAACTTACCTAATGGGAAGACACTTCAAGGTAAAAACTGATCATGATAGTCTTAAACACTTTTTGGAGCAAAGACTATCTTCAGAAGAGCAGCGAAAATGGGTCACAAAGATGTTGGGTTATGACTTTGAAATAATCTACAAAAAAGGAAAGCTTAATGTTGTTGCAGATGCACTCTCAAGAAAGAATGAAGAGGTGGAAGCATTGCTTTGTGCCATTTCTATTATCCAACCGTATTGGATAACCGAAGCAAGAGATGAATGGAAGAAGGACAAAGATGTATGGACACTCATTCAAAAGTTGCAGCAAGATCCTAGTACATCTGATACATTTAGTTGGAAAAATGATTCCTTATGGTACAAATATCGCTTATATCTTTGCAATAATTCCCAACTAAAACAAAAGATTCTTCTGGAATTGCACACTTCTCCTTTAGGAGGACACTCAGGATTTTTAAAAACTTACCACAGGGTGAAGAAAGAATTTTTTTGGGATGGCCTTAAATCCGATATTCAAAAGTTTGTGGCGGAATGTTTGGTTTGCCAGCAGAATAAAGTGGAAACAATTAAGACCCCAGGACTTCTACAACCTTTATCCATTCCAAGTTAACGTTGGGAGGAGATTTCAATGGATTTTATCACAGGTTTACCTAAGTCCGAAGGAAAGAGTGTCATCATGGTGGTAGTTGATGGACTTACCAAGTATGCACACTTTTGTGCATTATCTCATCCATTTAAAGCAAGTACAGTTGCTACTACATTTATGGACAGAATTCAAAAGCTACATGGAAGCCCAAGGGTTATTGTGAGCGACAGAGATCCCATTTTTACTGAAATTTTTTGGACGGAGTTATTTTCTTGTTTGGGTACTCAATTAGCTCATAGCTCATCTTATCATCCTCAATCTGATGGTCAAACTGAGATAGTAAATAAATGCTTGGAAGGATATCTTCGTTGTTTTGTATCTGATAAACAAACACAATGGGTCAAGTGGTTACCTCTCGCTGAATGGTGGTATAACACTTCTTTCCATACTGCAGCAAAAATGACCCCATTTATGGCACTTTATGGATATCATCCACCATCGATCACATCATCTTTAAGGGAAAATTCGAAGGTTCAAGCAGTGGAAGATCACATCGAGCATCAACAAGAAGTTTTCCAACTCTTAAAGGATAACCCTAATTTGGCACAAAATCGAATGAAACAACAGGCAGATCAACATCGCAGCGAGAGAAGTTTTGATGTAGGAGATTGGGTATTTTTACGGCTACAACCATACAAACAAATGTCCCTCAAGCAAGCTAAGAAGGATAATAAATTATCACCAAAGTACTATGGTCTTTACAAGGTGTTGCAAAAGATTGGTACTATGGCATACAAATTGGAGCTTCCTGCTTCTTCGCGAGTACATCCAGTTTTCCATGTTTCATGCTTAAAGAAGGTTATAGGAGAAAATCTTCCAGTTCAAACAATATTGCCAGAACTCGATGAGGAAGGAAAAATCATATTGGAACCAGAAGCGGTCATGGAAACAAGAACTCGACAACTACGGAATCGATCAATTTCAGAGTATCTCATCAAGTGGAAGAACTTACCCACTGAAGATTCTACATGGGAGGATGAGAATTTTACACAGAAGCACCCAGAGCTACTCAAGCGTTGAGGACAACACTTTTTTGAAGGAGAGGGGCATGTTAGGTCCCTATATTACTAGTATAGTCCCTTATTGTTGTTAGTGTAACCCCCTTATTGTTATTATTGTACCCTTGTAACCCCCATTTTGTTATTGTGCCCTTAAATTATTATTGTTAGGTCGGCTAGGATTACATTGTGGCCCACTAGGATTACATTATGGCCCCATGGACTCCTATATATAGAAAGGAGGTTTTGTAAATTGTATCATCCAAGAATTGATCATTTATGTAATGTATTGGAGGTTGCCCCCTCGAAGTGGCTTATTTCTAAGGCGTTCATATCTCTTTTCTTCTATTTTTGGAGCTGGTTACACAACAAACAGAGGGTAGCATGATAAGAACAGAAATGAAGGTGCAGAAAAGCAGCAAGAATTTCATCACATCAATACTTCAAGTGGGCAGCAATGCATACATGCATTGTAAATGTATCATTGTACTAAGTCATTGTAAATGCATCATTGTAATAATTGTACAAGTGCCTATCTGCCATGAGTTGAAGAGGTAGTGTCGGAAGGTCTAGGATCATCATTAGGTGGTTGTGTCATAGTTGGGGTTATGTTCTAGTGTATCTTCTTCTTCTACATCATTCTATATCATTGTAAAGTGGACCATTTTCCCTGGTATGGGAGTACATTCTTCTTTTATTCTTCTATAGAGTGGTAGGCTGGTGCATGAAGTCACCAATAGGTTCAATCCTGTGAAAAATTCAAGGTGTTAGGGTGGTGGTAGGGTGAGTTGTAGCTCTTTGGGTGTTGGAGCATTTGTTCAATTGACTACTAAAGAATCTCGGGTGTTGGAGCGTTCATCCAGTGGGAGATGGAGAAGAATGCTTTTCTAGATTCTAGGAAGTTGGATCTTTATTTTCAATTGGAGTTGAATATTAAAAAATTCTTAGAAAATAGTTTAGGTGGTTTTTGTCTCGGAGAGGGTTTCCACCTTAAAAAATGTGTGCATTTGTGTTCCTTTTGTTTACTGTTATCATTGTAAAAACACTGATAATAATTGAATATTAACTAATGCTCTAATTGAAAGGAATACTGATTCACACCCACTCCCCTCCCAGTATTTCCAAAAAATCAAGCTCCCTCTCAAGGGACAATTGCATGGTTTTCTCCTCATCAAATCTTATATCCCATCTCACAAAAGTCATCCTACTATTTGGAAAATACACCCGATTGTTGTGGGGAGTATCAGTGTACCCCACAAATATCCCAATCTCAGTTGTTGGTTCTAGCTTCTTCTTGGAATCTTTGGTCACATGGAAATAGATAGATGAGCAAAAAATTTTAAAATATGAAACATCTAGTTTCTTACCAGAAGAATCCTCCTCTGGTGTACTCATGCCAAGTATCCAATGAGGACTATGGTTTTACATGAATACCATTGTGTTGCATGCTTCCACCCATAGATGCAACGGTAGGCCTTGATCATGCAACATCGCTCATGCCACACCCACAATTATTTTGTTCTTTCTTTCTGCGACCCCATTCTGTTGTGGGTTATGAGGCTCAATCAACTCTCTCTAAATTCCTTCTTTGCTACAGAAGTTATTGAATTAATTGGATATGTACTCACCACCATGGTCTCTCCTAAGAGCCTTCACATGCTTCCCTGTATCTTTCTCCACCAGTGCTTTGAAATCACAAAATTTTGAGAACGTCTGATCTTTCTTCTGCATGAAGTAGATCCAACACTTTTAGAAAAATCATCAACAAAAATCACATAATACCTATGTTTTTATTTCGAAGCTAGAGAGAGTGGTCCACACATGTCGGAGTGAACTCTCTCAAGGATTTTTGCTGCTCGGTTCTCCTTCTTGTGAAAAGTGGCCTTTGGATACTTCCCCATGGTATATCCCTTACATGTCTCTATTTGTACAAGAGTACCCTTTGGAAGCCCCGTATAAATATGTTGCATGACTTTCAAAGCTCCGTGGTGTAGATGGCCCAATCTTTTGTTCCATAAATCCCCCTCATCCTGGCTCACCACTTTGTATGCTTTACCCATCATTGTTTTGTATCCATCTACATCAAATTTGTAGAGATTCATCACATGAATCCCAATCTTCTTAGCTTGTCTTGTGGCTTTGTGATGAAGGAATTATTTCCCTTCACTGAAAACCACATCATAACCTCTATCCTCCAACATTGCAACTGAAACTAAATTCTTTTTCAATCCTGGTACATGCATTACATATTTTAATAAGAAGGGTTTACCTAACAGTCTCTAGAAGGTAACTGTACCAATCCTGGTAGCGTTATACCTCCTGTCATCACCCATTTCGATATGCATCTAGAGGTCCTTCTCCTCCAAGCTACTGAAATTTTTTTTGTCTCCCATCATGTGGAAAGATGAACCACTAGCCAAGTACCACACTGATCCCATCGCACTTGACACCATGCATGAGATAAGCAAGAATTCCAACTCAAATTTTGAGGCCAAAGCCTCGCCAGCTATATATCCTTAAGCCTTCTTATTCTGCTTCTTTTGTGGACAATTAGAGGCTTGATGTCCATGATCGTGACAATGAAAATATTTCACTCTGGACATGTCATGCTTCTTGCCTTCTTTGTTGGTCTCAGATTTCGAATATGATTTCTTTCCCTTCCCCTTATTTGCCTTACCAACCAAGGAACAATTTTCCTCATTATCTGTCCTATATGAGGATCAATCCCTGGTATCCGCCTGAATTCTTCTTGCACCAAATCCAACCAAAGTCGCTCCCAATCTGGTAGCTTCTCCCTCCCATTTATAGAGTCCTGATAACTATGCCGAATCTTGGGAAGGCCTAGAAGAGCTAGGCTCACCAATTGATCATCCACTACAGTAATTCTTATGCTCCCAAGCTCATCCTAACATTGGAAAAACTTGGTTAAATAATTTGGAATAATGACACCTTTCTCCTTTTTTATTTTCCTAAGCTTGTACTTCAGTGCCAATTTTTTGTGGTCACTCCTACTCTAAAACAGATCTTTCCAAGCATTCCATATTTCATATGGAGTTGCTTTTCCATGGATACTTGAGACAATGTGGTCTCGTACTGCCTCCAATAATATTCTCCTCGCCTTTGCAACCTTGTTTTTCCAAGCATCAAGCAGAGCGACATCTACTGCTGCGAGTTCGGGAATGTCATTATCAATTAATTCTTTCAACCCGGTGTCCTCCAGAACTACCTTCATCCTTTATTTCCACACAATATAATTAAAAATTCCCTCAAGTTCATATTCCAATCTCAAGCCATTGAAAGTCATCTTGATCTTGATTCGCCTGTCGCACCAAAGAATATTTTTGCAAATTCGAATGCTATTCAAGACAAACTCAATTTATTCTCCACTATAGTGATTTCCTACACTCTTATACCATGTAGAAATTATACAATCAATATGTATTCTAATGGATTCAATATGATCACGAGATATGCGAAAGAAAGATATTGAATCCTTTTGCAAATCAATTGCGGAAAATAAACATGATCGCCAATCACAACAAGTAAGAAAGAAGAAAATCAAAACACAACGCAGATATTTTCCATGGGAAAGCTTGCTGCTCAAAACCCCTCTATCTTCTATTGTATATTAACCAAGGAATCATGAAAAAATTACAATGCACTCTTCTCACAAGAGTCTCCTACACTCTCACAACTATGTCACACTGATCCAGACAAAATCGACCAACACTAAGCCAATTTTCAACCTCTTCTCAACCTACCTACCTTGCATAATTCATGTGGAATGCAATCCCTATTCTTTAGGAAATTCAGCCTTCCAAAATTGCGTAATGCTCATGGGTAATCCTATCGTTGTTTTACTGCATGTGGGCAGCCTAATAATAATACAAATAATAATTAACATCCCTTTAACCTTTGTATCAACTAGGTGTCCACTAGAACTGACATGCATGCAATTTTTAATAGTAAATCACCAATTACATGACAGATCACTACATGTGAATTCAATCTAAATTAATTCATGTGACCTCTCACTAGTGCAACAAACAGTTACAACTAGGTAAACTGATTTTAACTCAATTAATTGAGTTAACTAATTTCTTATGCATTAAACTAATGCATTAACTACAAATCGAACTCTAAAAAGCATAGAATCACTCTACATGCCTCACCAACCACCCTAAACTTGAAATTCATGAGCTAACTGAGTTATCACACTCGGTTAACTATTACAAGTGATTATGAGATAAGATTACATTTTATTCTCCAATTTAATTAAGGTAAAATTAAATTAGACACACATTTCTTGTTGACTTTTCAACACCATTGACATAGCCTTGTCATTTGCGGCTACTCAGGAAGATTTGGCTCATGTATATTCTAAAGAGGAAAGGTCGAACAACTTCATTCAATGCATTCAACACATCTTCCAACAGGTTCATGAAATATTGGATAGAGGAAATGCTAATTACAAGTGAGGACATGATCAACATCGAGTGCCACGCAAATTCTAGGTGGGCGACAAAGTGTGGCTACATTTGTAGTAAGAGTGCCTCGCTAGACCTCACCAAAAGCTTCTCCCATTATGATATGGTCCATACACCATCACCAAGGTTGTAGGGGACATTGATTTCGAGCTCAGTATTCCACCATTCCTTGGTTTCCACCTAGTGTTCAATGTGGACCGCCTTCGGCCCTACTTTCCACCTCTAGTGGACACATCCGACATGGTAGAACAACTCACGCCAACAGAGTTAAACCCAGACTGCATGAAACAAGCCACAACTAATCGGATCATAGACACATAGATCAAGAACACTCGTTAGCATAGGATCCAACTATATCGAATTGTCAAATAAGGCCAACTCCTTCATCAGGGCAAGTGTTTCACTAGGGACCAGGTTCAAAATAAATTTCCTCGCATCATGGAGGCTCTGCACGTAATGGGGACCATTGATTCGTAAGGGGGTAGGAATGATATAGGTGGGTATTGGTGACCACCACCTATTCCACATAGACCTCCAATCAGTTTCATCAATTTCTTTTTTTATATCAACGTTTACTATTTTTAGCATATTTTCGGGTTCTGAACTTCTGGAGCATTTTTTACCCCTAAACGACATTTTTTTAAGGGATGTGGCATGTTTTATAGTTGCTACAAAATTTGTAGTAATCAGAGAGATATTTCCAATGATATATCATACGCACCAAACAGAGATAATATGACGAAGTTATGACCCTCGGAAGTTGGCTGCCCAACTAACCCCAACGGGGACCACAAACTCTTGGTGTTTCATCTCATGGAGTGAGGCCTTTGGTTGTTTAAGGTTTTCCTATGTTGTTCAATAATAAAAGGCCCTTGAGCCTTATTGTAACACAGTTTAGAGGCATGTATTCGCCACATCTCTTCTCAGAGATAAGCTACCAGCGCCTTAGCTAGTTTATTTCCATTCTGTCTGTAATCATATTTCATTTATTTGATATTAATAAAATGAAGTTCTATTTCTGCTGCATATCTATGTTTATGTGTAGTTTTGTATTTTATTGTGTTCCTTCATAATTCTGGATCATGGTGGTCATCCTTAAACCACCTCCTTACGCCATCATCTCATAGATCACATTCAGAGTATTTTTGTCAAGCATTATTTTATTTTGTATTATAGCTCTCTTCTTTGACTCATACATACCACTTCGGATTAAGGGGGGAATGTTGGACACCTAATACTCTAAGTTTTGGTGTGGAAATAAAAAAGTCAAAGGGATTCCAAGAAACCATCTAGAATATGAAACCAAGGGTCACTAGACTTGTATAAATATGTATATCATGAGAATAGTAAAAGTATTCAAGTTTTATCATTCATATTTCTATCTCCACCATGTGTGTCTAACACTAAACTATATCACTACAACTAGGTCAGACAAAGCATATTTAGTCAACATCCTTAGTTATTTTATGACCAAGCTTCATGAAATCCATTGGAAAGCAGTGATGAATGTCCTTCGATATCTAAAAGGGAATCCTACTTTTGGTATTAAATACAATATTGAATTTGGCGTTGAGTTGGCAAGTTATTTTGATTCAAATTAGGTTAGAATCCTGATGACCAAAAAGAAACCAAATGATATGCATTAAACCTTGGATTCTGGATCATGTAATGGTGCAAAAATAAACAACCAATTGTGTTTTTTCATCAAACTAAAGCCAAGTACAAATCCTTGTTTAGTGCTACTTGTGAGGAAATTTAGTTGAGGAAAATTATTAAAGATATGGGAGAATAATAGAAAATGCCAGTGACTATCAAATGTGATAATCAAAGCTCCATTAAACTAGCCAAAATTCCTATGTATCATGTTCGTTAGAAGAAAATTGAGACACAACATCATTTTGTGAGGGATAAGATGTAGTTAAATGAAATTGATCAAATTTATTGTAATGCAAATGAAAATGTGGGTCACATCTTCACAAAGTCTCTTCTCAATCCAAAGTTTGAAATATTTAGAAATCAGTAAGGTGTTATAGAGAACACATTTCTTAATTAAGGGAGGGTGTGAGAGAAAATAGTGGATAATTACTCTATTTGGTTGTCGTTAAGATTGAAAATCTTAATTAGGTTTTAGATCTTATTTTTTAGGAGTCTTGTAATATTCCTAATTAGCTTTCAACTAGTTGGAATATTAATTTTTACTTTATTCATTAAGATAGATGAATAAGAGGGTAGAGAGACCCATAAATATCTTCAGTAGGAATAAAACCACTTCTAATGTGAATGTGGATCATTGTATCAGTTGAATAAATCACTCTTAGGTGTGAATGGGGGCTTAAGCATGTGGATGGGGTGAATGTTGACCAAATCAACATCGTTGTTATGGAGGTAGTGGAGAGTTATTGGAGGACATCACAGTCATAGTAGAAGGGAGTCTCCATGAGAGTAGAATCATTAATGAGTGGAACCAAGGGTGAGGAAGCTCACAAAGCATATAAGGAAGTGGATAGTAACCACAGAAGGCATTATGAATATTTTTTATGTTTGGTATTTTATGACTTTCTGCACGCTTCAACTATTTAGTGGAGTTCGTTGTGTTGTTTAGTACAAGGGTGTTTCTGAGCAGAAATCCCACCCTCATCCTCGGGAGACTTCAAGTTCCCACTCAGGATAGGTACCTTTGAGCTTCATTCCACTATCCAACATTAGGCCAAGCTTCAGCCATCATCAGCAGTGTAGTCTCCTTTAGGAACTGCATTATTTTGCAGGGCAGTTGTAGTGAAGGGTCAAGTACCCAAGTTTTGGACCTTGTTTTCTAGTGAGGGGAACATCCCTTCATATGGAGTATCTATTGGGAGGAGTTTCAACCATTTTAATATCATATCAGCCGCCTCCCATCAGTAATATAGTTGTAGAGTGTAATTCAGCCCTACGGCTGAAATTTTCATATTGGGTATTTCTAGAAACCCCTTATGGGTTGTCTTGGATTGGTGCTAGAAAGCCTATATCTCTGATCTCAAAATTTTCTAAGCATTATATCAGTAGTTCTATGTATTTCTAGTTTGACCTTGTAGTTATTCTCCATAGGACTACATAGTCATCACCTTTCGACATTTTATGTAGCAGCAACATTTCATATTTTATGTACTAATTCAGTTGAGGCTTGTTTTGCCTAGCTTGAGTGTCCTTTTCCTCAAGATCTTGTACTCATTTTTATGCTATAACATCTAATAAAGTGGCTCTATGAAATTCTCATGTTGATGTATTGATATTTCACTACATTTTCTAGTTTTAGGTTCTATATTCCTATTTTTCCTAATTTGGAATAATACAGTGGTATCAGAGCATAATCTTGGCTCAGCCTCTGAGACATAACATCTATGTCATCAGAAGAAGAAGAGCCTCTCACAGAAAGGAAGAAGTGGTAAATCAATAGAAGAAGAAGGTTTGATTATACAAGAAATGAAGAAGATAAAGAAAAGACTCCAATATCAAGAGAAATGGATAAAAAGGAGTTTCCATAGCTTCTTCTCCAAACTATGCAGGATATTGCCAGAGAAATCAAGGAGATGAGGATTTAAATACATAAAGAGACCCCAAGAAGGTTTCTACCATGGAGAGAAAGCTACGACACTTCACATCCAGTGTGAGCAACTAGCAATGTAGCAAGTTTCTCATCGCTCCCATTATGCCTACATTCCTTGCAATAGAAAATGGAGGTGGAGGACCCCAAGAAAAAGATACTCTTGAAGATTATTTTATAGAGTATGAATCTCAATCTCAAAGATTCGGAGAAAATATGAACTTTCAGGATTTATTTCAGATCAAGGACAACAGGAGACCCCATAATAACAATAGGAGTGAAGGGCACATGCAGAACAATGATCTGTAGTGTACAATGGTTAGATTCTTTCTTCCTTCTTTTGATGGTTCATCTAAGTGCAAATGAAAGTCTTGGGTGGAGAAACTAGACATCTATTTCCAATTGAACCAAGTACCGGAGATTGAAGCCATTAAGAAAGCAACATTGCACCTGGAAGATGAGGCACATGATTGGTGGTTTCACAGACTTTCTACATTGGGGCATGCAGATGTGACTGTATATCAGATTCACTTGGAGGTTGGTGGAAATATTTGATCGAAGAGATCCAAAGGCACCTTTTGTTGAGCTAGCCAAGCTTAAGCAGTCAGGTAATCCAGAGACCTATATCTCTAAATTTATAAAACTTTTTGTCATGGTGCCAGATTTATCTTCAACTAGGAGGGTTTATATGTTCATTGATGGTATAGCAGAGCCTCTGCATGAGTTGGTTAAGTCCACTACGCCAACTATGCTCCAAGATTCCATTGAGAGGGATAGGGACTTACAGGATGCTTTGCCAAGAGTAAGAGCTCAATTTCAGCAAAAGCCCACTTTCCAATTCAAGGGGAAATATGTGAAGGTTCTTCCTCCAAAGGAGAACCAGAACAAGGGGCTTCTTAGTGATGATATCTGAAGAGACTTAAGGAGGAGGAAGCTTTTCTTCACATGCCAAGAACCATGTGCACCAAGGAATTGGTGTGTTGCAGGAAAGGAACACTATATTAAGGTATTCTCTGATAGTGAGGAGGAGGAAGAAGGGGAGCGAAAGGTAGACAACACTGCTATGATACCAAGGGAGGATTAACTACCACTCGAGGGTGGGAATGGGTCATTTTCTCCAATTGGAGGGGCCCTTGCATCTTTGTGAGGAGTACCCAAGTATCTGACTTTGAATGTCTGAGGTACAGTTCCAGGGTAGTGAGTATCAATATTGATTGACAGTGGGGATATTGATGCCCAACTAGTGTAGAGGAGAACAATACCCACTGATGATTTTGAGGGATTCTCAGTTTTGGTTCCAAGAGCTAGAACCATGTAGTGTATGAAGTATGTCCCAACATTATCTGTAACCTTGGGGACATACACTTTGACTGATCACTTCTTTGTGGTTGACATTCATGACACCAATGTGATATTGGGTGTGTAGTATTTGATTACATTAGGAAAGGTCACCACAGATTGCGAGACTTTGCAAATGGATTGGATAGATAAGAAGAGTGGTAAGAATCAGATGATCAGGGACATGCACACCTATCCACCTCAGGAAGCCTCAGCACATAATATGGAGCCTGATTTGCGCATAGGAAGCAAGGAAAAATTAGTCCACTCAGATATGCAGCTTAATCTAAACCATGATTTATATTATTTGGAGGCATTCCACCAACAAAATCCCCGGACTAGAAGTTGGTTAAAGATTTCTCACAACAAGTTGCACCATTCATAGATCTAGCTAAGGAGGGAACCTTTGATGGGACCAGCATAGCACAAAGGGGCTTTGATTGGCTCAAGGAGGAGATGGATATTTTTATGGTATTGATATTACTGACTCTCACCAAGCCTCTTGCGCTGAGAGGTGATGTTTCAGGGGTGGATGATGGCACAATTATAGTGCAAAAAGGCTACTCCACAGCCTTTGAGATTCAGAAGATACTTCCACATAGGAAGGAGACTTCCATATATGGTAAGGGGTTTTTGGCATTCATGCATGCATTGGCCAAAATCAGGAAGTTTTGGATGGGAAATAGCTTCCAAGTGAATATTTACCACCATAAACTTCAGTATTTTCTTGAGCAGAAACAGCTACAAGGGAGGAAGCAAAAGTGGGATAGTAGAATTTCAGCATGTGGCTATGGCATTGAGCATGTCAAAGAGGGAAGAAATCATGTGACAGGTGCCTTATCATAGAGGTAAACAACGCTGGCATTCATGAGTGTGGATCCAGATTGGGAGTCCCAACTATTGGTGGAGTATTCCAAGAACCACTTCACATGTGAGGTACTTGATGGGAAGGTGACTAATGAGAGGTATAGAGTGATGGATGGAGTCATCTATTACCATGATTGAATATTCTTTAATATAGACTATAAGCTCAAGGAGAAGGTTCTACATGCAGCACATGATTCACTCCTTTCCGTCCACCAAGGTTTCATTAGGACATATCAAGCCATTAGGGAGATATTCTTATGGGAGGGTCTCAAGGAGGATGTGCTCCAACATATCAGGAAGTGCGTAGTTTGCCTAAAGAATGAGGAGGAAAACAACCATCCTGCAAGGTTGTTATAGTCACTTCCTTTTTTGGGAGATAAATGGGAGAGATCATATATGGACTTCATCACCAACTTGCCAACAGTACATGATAAGTATTGTATCTTTATAATCATTGGTCAAATAAAAAAGCGTTTACATTCCTTTGCCATTTATTAACAGTTCATTGCTCCACAAGAGGGAAAGACTTTCCTTGGACTTCATGGCCTTCTTGGGACCACAGTCAGTGGTAGAGATAGCCACTTCCCATAGGGCTTTCAGCAGGTGTTTTTTTGTTTCGGGTGTACCTAGTTGATACCAAATATCACTTACTACGCCCGGGAAGATGAGCAGATAGAGGTAGCAAGCAAGTGTCTAGGAAGCTACTTACCACATTATGTTTTGGGGCAGCAAGGAGCCAAACAATGTTGGTTCCCATTGAGGGACTATTGTCACCATTCGACATTTCATATGGTAATCAATGTATCTCTATTTTTGGTTCCATATGGTGATGATGTTCTATTCATTGTTGTTAGAATGGTTGGGGAAATCAAGGTTCCGAGAACCAAAGATTGGATCCTAGAGAGTCAGGATGTATTCCGGTATCTTAGTGAAAACATTGCTACAGCCCAAGATCAACAAGAGTTCTACAAAGATCATGGATGGGAAGAGAGACAACTTGGGGTGGACAATTGGGTCTATCTCCATTTTCTACCATACATACCATCTACTTTGCAGAGAAACGAGACAGAGAAGATTTTCTTTGGGTCACACAGAGTGATCCATCTTGTTGGAGGAGTAGTATATGAGTTGGGGATTCTCATTGGGAGTGAGATCCCAAACATTTTTCATGTTCCATGCCTCAATGAGGCCATTAGACAACATGTAGTTTCCACCATGGATCTCCCACTTCTTTCTGATGTGAGCCATTTGGTTTTATCACCAAGGGCTAACTTGGACACTTGGGAGGGGAAGCTAAGGGGCAGGTTGATTGAAGAGCATCTAATTCAGTGGAGGAATTTATAGGATGAGGTTGCCACAGGGTAAGGAGAGGAGATTTTATAGTATCCATCCTTGCAATTTATTGAGGACAAGCAACCTTTGGGAGGGGAGGAATGTAATATTCTTAATTAGCTTTCAGCTAGTTGGAATATTAATTTTTTCTTTTTTCATTAAGATAGATGAATAAGAGGGTAGAGAGACCCATAAATATCTTTAGTAGGAATCAAACCACTTCTAATGTGAATGTGGATCATTTTATCGGTTGAATAAGGCACTCTTAGGTGTGAATGGGGGCTTAAGCATGTGGATGGGGTCAATGTTGACCAAATCAATAGTGTTGCTATGGAGGTAGTGGGGAGTTATTGGAGGACAAAGCAGTCATAGTATGAGGGAGTTTCCATGAGAGTATCATATTTAATGAGTGGTACAAAGGGTGAGGAGGCTCACAAAGCATGTAAGGAAGGGGATGGCAGCCATAGAAGGCATTCTGAATATTTTTTATGTTTGGTCTTTTATGAATTTCTGCATGCTTCATTTGTTTAGTAGAGTCTGAAGTGTTGTTTAGCACAAGGGTGTTTTCGAGCGAAAATCCCACCCTCATCCTCGGGGGACTTCAAGTACCCACTTAGGAGAGGTTACTTTGAACTTCATTCCACTATCCGGCATCAGGCCAAGCTCGACCATCATCAATAGCTTAGTCTACTTTAGGAATTGCATTATTTTGCAGGGAAGTCATAGTGGAGGGTCAAGTACCCAAGTTTTAGAGCTTGTTTTCCAATGAGGGGAGAAACCTTTCATCCGAAGGATCTATTGGGAGGAGTTTCAACCATTTTTATATCAGATCAGCCACCCCATCATTCATATAGTTGCAGAGTGTAATTCAGCCCTAGGTTTTCATATTGGGTATTTCTAGAAACCCCTTATGGGTTGTCTTTGATTGGTGCTGGAAAGCCTAGTTCTCTTATCCCGACATTTTCTAAGAATTATATCAGAAGTTATATGTATTCCTAGTTTTAACCTATAGTTATTGTCCATAGGACTATGCAATCATGGCCTTCCGGCATTTTATGTAACAACAGTATTTCATATCTTATGTACTGGGTCAGTTGAGGCTTATTTTTCCTAGCTCGAGTGTCCTTTTCCTCAAGATATTGTACTCATTTATATGTTATAACATCTAATAAAGTGGCTATATGATCTATTGATCTGAAAGGAGTGTATTATTTTTTTTTGCTAAGTGTCCTTTTAATAAATAAAACATGTACAATTTGTCTCCATTTGTTTGCTTAAGGAATGAGTTTTTTTTAACTATGAAACATAGATGAATTTGTGAGTTTTAAGAATGAAAATAAGCCTAAAGAACATTGTACAACATTTTATAATAGAGAAATAACATCACACATAAGTTTTACACAGCAAGCATGATGAAACAATTCACCCCTCTAGGGTTACATTTGTTGGTCTAGCTCCCAATGGCATGTCCCTCTTTTTCATTATGCTCAAAATTAAAATTACATGTGTTTACAAGCCTCTAATGGTTTTTTTCTCTGCACCAGTGGCTCCAGAATTCTCCAATTAGTCTAGGTAGACTCTTCTTTCCCCCAAATTTCTTGAAAATTGACCTGCCAAAGCCTTTTCCCTAATCTCAACTAGAAAACCTCCACTAGTTATGGAGAACTGTAGTTAACTGTAGTTAGTTTGGAAAAATTCCAAAATTTAGTGGCACGCTATTAATCTCCGCTAACTATTAACTGTCACATTAAATTTTAGTGGTTAGGGCGGGGTGATCACAAGCCGACCCCCCACCTTAAACCTTGTGGTTTATAGTTTTAAAACTTTGCATACAATGGAGCGGAACCATAACACAAATTTTCGAAACCGTCACTACTTATGCCACCTAACCACGCATGTGAATGCACTTTCCACCAGAGGTTATGTTAACTGGTAGCTAATAAATGTTGCAGTTGCAACGACATGTGACCATGTCACCAAAACTGTCAGAGTGATGGTTTGGATAGCTGCCGGTTGAAGGTTAACTGTGCGGATATTTCCCAATGTGACCAATACTCCAACTTGAAATGGTTTTTGAAATCTTTTCGACGTTAAGTTTGATGTCACGGTTCTGGCAATGCCATGTGACCACATCATGGGGCCGCTAGCGAGTTGGGACCACTGGCGGTCCCCAACCCCCGCATACATACCTTCCAAACTTTAAATAATACATGCAACCCTTAGGTGTTAAGATCTAACACAGCGTGGATGGTAGAAGCCTTTTCACGCAGGTTAGAGGTCACGGGGTCGAACCTCCTGGACCTTATAAAATTTTACACCATCGTCCAAGGGACACGTGGTAGCCTCAGGGCTGGCCACATGTCACCCATCCATTGGATGAAATAAAAACGTCCAACCTAAATCTTTGGCCTAGATACAACCACATGGCACGATCTGATTGGGTTTGAGAAAAGGGAATGTTCCCAGTATATTCCACCTGTTGAATATACCTACATGCTCACTGGGAATCCCTGTCACTCCTGCCACAAAAATTTTAACTATTTGGGAAAACGATCAAAATGCGATATCTTCCTCATAGGACATCAATTTTACGAACCATTTGTGGCACCGAAATCGCAACGATGAGACCTATACGGTCGCTTAGGTTCGGTACAGTTTCAAGCACTTTCAATTTTGAGCATAACACATGATCTCTTGATCACACCTCCCCATTGGGAATCTTTTAGACCCCAAAAGTCTTTAATTACCTATTCAGAAGATGAGGGTACATCTCCCACACCTTTTCAACTTCCATCCACCTCGCTTACTTGATTTTCTTCCCTTGAGCCCAATTCGAAGATAATCGACACTTCCCCTCTTAGAAGTGTGTGTTCTCCGGTCAAGGATGGTATCCTCCTTGAGATCATCTAGAAATTATGGCGAGAAATATTCTATAGATGGCAGTTGAACATCACTCCCTTGATCATCAATCAAAGGAGGCTCATACAAACGTAAATTTTCCACATTGAAAATGGAATAAATTTTCATATATGAAGGCAAGTCAAGTTGAAATGCATTATTACCAACTTGTTTTATGATCTTGAATGGACCATAGCGAATGGGCTTGAGATTTTTACCTTCAGTTTGTGGATGAAAAGAAATACTCTTTTTCAACTTTGTGTCCATCATCTTCCAAATATTGGACCAAAAATTCCCAATGAACTTAGAATCCCTATCACTAACAATAGAAGTTGGCAATCCATAATGAACCCATACATGTTGAAAATAAAGTTCAGCAGTTTTCTCAACAGTAATGTTTTTCTTACATGGCATAATTATACACATTTTACCGAATCTATCCACAACTACATAAAGATAATCATGTTGTTTTCTTGACATAGGTAGACCTCCAACAAAGTCCATGGAAACACTCTCCCATGGCCTTGGTGGTACCGGTAGTGGTGTGTACAACCCAAGATTCCTATTACTAGGCTTGTTTTTTGCACACATATAAAAACCTCTTATAAAATGTGACACACTATCTATCATGTGAGGCCAATAGCAATACCTCTATTGATGCACCACTATTTTGCTTACCGCAAAGTTCCCAGAAACAAGAGACGAATGAGCCTCTCTCATGACACTAAGTCTCTCTCCTTGTGGTATAAACAGCTTGCCCAAATGAAACAACAAATTTTTCCTCAACTTGATTCCCTTCACTCAAACTAACATACACATCTTGAAAATCAACATCAGATGCATATTGTTCTATGTAAATCTAATTTACAATAGAATCATTTTTAATTAAAGTAGAAGCACTTATAATTGACCTTGAAAGAATATCAGCAAATTTATTGAAAATACCCTTCTTGTACCTTATAACCAAGTGAAACTATTGAAAAAATCCCATCCATTTGAAATGTCATGATTGCTGCAATTTTGTTTGCAACTGCAAGTACTGTAATGGTTGGTGATCGGTATGTATAATCGTCTCTTTACCAATCAAGTAGTGTTTCCACTTCTTGACGTTGTTGGGCCACTAATTTGTATTACTATTATCACTTCTTAACATCTGTTTCATCTATTTCTAATGTTCTTTTATCACATTATATATCATAATTTATTATATAATTCCATTTCATAATTATTTATGCTTTTTTGGATAAATAATACTTGTTCTCCTTTATTTTAATAAATTAATGATTATTATGCATGATTTTTCCAATGATGGTTTATTAATGAATTCGTTATAATATCACTCATTATTTTAGCCTCCAAGATCTCTTCCAAATTTCATATTTGATCTTCAGCCGATAATTAAAAATTCCAACTCAGAAATTCGTTGGAATAACAAGAGAAAGTTTTGCGTTGAACTTTTCGGGCAAACGATGAAGAATCGCAAAAATCCGAAACATGGGTTTTGTGAAAAACAGACAAAATTAGTTTTTGACTGAACATTTTTCCAAAATTCCATCTTTATTGAGGGAAATGCACGGTTCTTCAATGGACAAATTTGCAGATTTTTTGTTGTGATCATTTTCCAAAACTGCCCCAATTGTAATTGCCAGATTCGACTTGTGACAGCTAAATCATGATGGCGTGGAGATTCAACAAGATGATGAGCTTAGTGAAAAGATTCGCCTTCACTAAGTGGGCCCGCAGGCTATTTTTGGTGCAAAGTCTATTTTTAGACTATGTTTATTTTGCATGCGCCATCTACTCAGCATTTCAGATGTCATTTCCAGTATGTATTATTGTTGGAAAAAATATATGGACTTCTATTTTAGACATATTGGGCGGAATCTATTTTTAGATTGCCAGTCTAAAAATAGATATGTCGAATATTATTAGCTCTTAATAATATTTGGACTCTAAACATTATCTTATTCTCTTGGAGCACTTCAGTTAAGTGCACAGATGTGGCACAGGAGCTGACAGAAGGAATTACGCTATTCCTGAGGGTTTAGTGGAGCTATTGCATGGAGAACTTTAGTTAGAACTCATGTGACAGAGTTTGGTGGAATTGTAGAAGTAGTTGGTGGAGTTGTGTTCAGTTTAACTCAGTTAGACATAGTTGAGCTAGTTGTATCTAGTCTAACTGATTGATATAGTAGTGAGAGTAGTGTGAATTAATTAATAATTAATTCACTAAATATTAACTCATTAATCAACTAAAGAATACATCAGTTAACTACAGTGCATGGACAATTTTAGTGGAGACTAGTGGAGAGGTAGGTGAAAGAGCAAGATGACTTTTTAATTATAAATCTTCCGGGAAATCACATAAGAAATTTTGGAACCGACGCGTTTCGAACTACCAACTGTAGTTCATCATCAGGATAATGAAGATTGGCTGATCTAAGAAACACATTTATATCAGGAAGAGAGAAGCAATGATAAAAACCCAAAGACTTAAAAAACAGTCAAAAATAAGAAAAAAAATAAAAATATAAAATAAACCAAAAATATAACTAACCCATCTTTAAAATTAAAAAATAGTCAAAAATAAAAATAAATATATAAATATAAAAAGAATCAAAGACATAATTACCCCTTCATTAAAAACTCAAGTCAAAACTAAAAATAATATAAAATCAAAACTAAAAACTAAAATAACTCCCCCCACGGAAATAAGATAAATAAGTTATTAAGTGAAAAAATTAAAATCAAAGTCAAAGATTATAAATATATAAAATAAATAAAATAAATTAATAAATAAATAGATGAATGAATAGAACAAAAAAAATTAAATAAAAATAAAAATAAATTATTTTAATAAATAAATAAAATAATATAAATAAAATAAAATAACAGAAATAATAATAAAAAGAATAAATCATAAAAATAAAAACCAAGGACCAAAGAGTTCAAGTCAAAGTCATAAACTATAACCAAATAAATTATAAATAAATAAAATAATAAAATAAAATCAATAAATAATACATGAATGAATAAATTTTTAAAAAAACTAGAATTAAAATACAATAAAAATAAATTATTTGTATTTTATTTTAATAAATAAATAAATTAATATAAATAAACCAATAAATAAAATACTAAATAAAAATAAAATAAATAAAATAATAGAATAATAATAATAAGACCAAATCATAAAAATAAAAATAAAAACCAAAGAATAAAAAGACCCTTACAGGGAGTGAAGAGATGGAACCCAACAACTTCTAACTTTCCATCCGTCATCCCTGTTCAACGTGCGGGGCCTCTTCTCAATCTCAATCGCCTCCCTAAATTTCTGGTGATGGAAATGGTCAACCCTAGCAAGGATTCTAGCTTCCTCCATACAAATGTGATGCTTCATATTTTCTGCATGCTCAGCTAACGCTGAGGACTTGGTTCTACCATGCCTAATATCCGCAAAATGCTCCTGGATCCTTTTATTAATTGATCGAATAGTTTCACCAATGTAGGGAGTCCCGCAAGAGCATGGGATGAAATAAACACCTTTCATGCTTTTTAGGTCCAACTGGTCCTTAACCGATTTAAGGGAGCCCCGAATGGTGTTTAAAGGTTTAAAATAAGAGGAGATCTTATGCTTCCTTAAAATCTGAGCGATCTTGTCAGTAGTACCTTGAATAAAAGGTAAATGAACTTTACCAACAACATCATCACTAATCTTATTCTGTCTAGGACCTTTGCTCGCATTCATGAATGGTTATAGTAGAAGTCAGGGTTTGAAGGTTTTCATGAATGCGAGCAAAGGTCCTAGACAGAATAAGATTAGTGATGATGTTGTTGGTAAAGTTCATTTACCTTTTATTCAAGGTACTACTGACAAGATCGCTCGGATTTTAAGGAAGCATAAGATCTCCTCTTCTTCTAAACCTTTAAACACCATTTGGGGCTTCCTTAAATCGGTTAAGGATCAGTTGGACCCAAAAAGCATGAAAGGTGTTTATTTGATCCCATGCTCTTGCAAGACTCCCTACATTGGTGAAACTAGTCAATCGATTAATAAAAGGATCCAAGAGCATTCTGCGGATATTAGGCATGGTAGAACCAAGTCCTCAGTGTTAGCTGAGCATGCAGAAAAGACGAAGCATCACATTTGTATGGAGGAAACTAGAATCCTTGCTAGGGTTGACCACTTCTATCACCGGAAATTTAGAGAGGCGATTGAGATTGAGAAGAGACCCCGCACGTTGAACAGGGATGACAGATGGAAAGTTAGCAGTTGTTGGGTTCCATCTCTTCACTCCCTGTAAGGGTCTTTTTATTCTTTGGTTTTTATTTTTATTTTTATGATTTGGTCTTATTATTATTATTCTATTATTTATTTTATTTTATTTTTATTTAGTATTTTATTTATTGGTTTATTTATATTAATTTATTTATTTATTAAAATAAAATACAAATAATTTATTTTTATTTTATTTTTATTTTATTTTTATTGTATTTTAATTCTAGTTTTTTAAAAAAATTATTCATTTATGTATTTATTTATTAATTTATTTTATTTATTGATTTTATTTTATTATTTTATTTATTTATAATTTATTTGGTTATAGTTTATGACTTTCACTTGAACTCTTTGGTCCTTGGTTTTTATTTTTATGATTTAGTCTTTTTATTATTATTTCTGTTATTTTATTTATATTAATTTATTTATTTATTAAAATAATTTATTTTTATTTTTATTTTTATTTTATTTTTGTTGTTCTATTCATTCATGTGTTTATTTATTAATTTATTTTATTTATTTATAACCTTTGACTTTGATTTGAATTTTTTCACTTAATAACTTGTTTATCTTATTTCTGTGGGGGAGTTATTTTAGTTTTTAGTTTTGATTTTATATTATTTTTAGTTTTGACTTGAGTTTTTAATGAAGGGGTAATTATGTCTTTGATTCTTTTTATATTTTTATTTTTGACCATTTTTTTAATTTTAAGGATGGGTTAGTTATATTTTTTGTTTATTTTTTACCATTTTTTAACTCTTTGGGTTTTGACCGTTGCTTCTCTCTTCCTGATATAAATGTGTTTGTCAGATCAGCCAATATTCATTATCCTGATGATGAACTACAAGCTATATTTCAATGAAGCGGCCCTGTGTCTTCCTTATGTGATTTTTAAGATTTATAATTAAAATGTTATGGATCACAGAGTTGCATCAACAAGATGACTATCGGGCCAGACTATAGCGACATCATTGTCCAAATAACACATTGGAGATGCCACCGAGGATTGCGTGGAGTTGCTATCGGGACCAATCGTAGTTCATTCAAACCATTCTTCAACAGGATTTCACAAAGAGAGTGCGAAAGCAGTAGGTAAGTAGGATTCGTGTACGGATTTGCCAGATCAAGACCGATTAAAGGTGCAGCTATCATCGTATTTATAGCTTGACATTCGACGCAAAGGAGGATTTGAACATGATCTCATGACACATATTATACGTATAGTTGGGGTTTTTATTTTGTGCTTTTCCTTATTAAAAAATATCGTGTTCATATGTGTGAACTTTTATGGTTTCAATGTGTGCATGCAATTGATTTAATTTCCGCATATGATGATCAATAGTAGAAGAGATTATGTATTGTGCATGAAGTCAAATAGTGTGTGATCAGGAGAATCTTGGATGTATAACACATTAGTTATATAATTTCTACATGGTATCAGAGCGATATTGATCATTGGAGCAATTGCAAAGCATTGAAGCGGTTGAGTTTTGTGCTGGTGGAATTCGAATTTGCAACAGTGTTTTCTTAGTGTCGAAGTTGAGATGTTCTTCAATCGATTGTGATTGGAGTATGCCCTTGAGGGTAGCTCGAATTATATTTCATGGAAGGATAGGATGGAGGTGGTGCTGGAGGATAATGGGTTGAAGGAGTTCATAGATGCAGAAATTCCAAAACCTGCTTCTAGCGATGTTGCCGCACTTGATGCATGGCAAAAGAAGTTAACAAAATGTTGAAGAATTCTGTTGGAAGGTGTGAAGGATCACATAGTGTCCAGCCTTCATGGTAAAGCTTCTCCATTCTTGATGTGGAAATCTTTGACAGACTTGTTCCAAAGCAAAAGCGACTAGAGGAAGTTGGCACTTAAAGACAAGCTCAGGAAAATAAAAATGGAGAAAGGCAACAGTATACCCAAGTACCACACGAAGTTTGTCCAGTGTAGGGATGAGTTGGGAAGTGTGGGGGTTACTGTAGATGAAGAGGACTTGGTGAGCTTGGCTCTCCTTGGGCTTCCGAAGAGTTGGCATTCCTACGAGGACTCTGTCAATGGTCATTTTAGAAACTATTTTTGATGGGAGCTGGAGCTCACGCATCTTTGTGCGGGAGGAGACAAGGTGAACATGATGGATTCTTCATCAAGAATGAAGATGACAATGTACCAGCTTTAATGCCAAAGAAAGGAAAGGGAAGGGAAAGAAAAATCCTTCTCAATCCGGTGCGAAAGGCAAGAAGCAGGACTTGTCCAAGGTGAAGTGCTTTCACTATCACCAACACAGACATTATGCCACTAATTGTCCAAAGAAGAAGAAAAATAAGCAGGTTGCTAGATCTGCAACTGGAGAGGCCTTAGCCTCGCAGTTTGAGCTGGATTTTTCGGTGATCGCATGCTTGGTCTCAAGTGTGATGGGATCAGTGTGGTTTCTTGACAGTGGTGCATCTTTCCATATGACCGGAGACAAATATTTTTTTATTGATTTGGATGAGAAGGATCTTGGAGTGCACATCGAGATGGGCATTGATGGTAGATACAGTGCAACTGGTATTGGGACCATTTCCTTTGAGAGGGAGTCTGGAAAACCTTTCATCTTGAACGATGTCATGCATGTTCCAGGATTAAAGAAGAATCTAATCTCTGTGGCGATGTTGGAAAACAAGGGATATGATGTTGTCTTTAGCGAGGGAAAGGCTTTCCTGTGCAGTAAGGCAACTGGTGAAACCTGGAGGATAGGGGTTCGAGTTAAGAACCTTTATCAATTGCAAGTAGATGGTTGCACAGCTATGGCAGGAAAAGTAGGAGTGGTGAGCCGGGATGAGGGCAAATTGTGGCACAGGAGATTGGGCCATCTTCACCATGGCGCTTTGAAAATTTTGCAGCAGATTTCTACCGGGCTTCCTAAGGGTACACTTGCGTAGTCAGATCAATGCAAGGGATGTACTTTGGGAAAATTGTGAAAGCCACCTTTCATGAGAAGGATAGTCATGCCACGGTGATCCTTGAGAGAATTCACACATACGTGTGTGTACCTTTCTCAGTAGCTTCGACAGCAAAGCACAGGTATTATGTGATATTTGTCGATGAATTTTCTCATAAGCGCTAGATCTTCTTCATGCAGAAGAAGAGCCAGACATTCTCAAAGTTCTGTGAGTTCAAGGCACTGGTGGAGAAAGAGTCGGGGAAGTAGGTGAAGGCTCTTAGGAGCGATAATGGTGGTGAATTCACCTCTGGCGAATTCAAAGACTTTTGCAGCGCAGAAGGAATTAAAAGAAAGCTTATAGCGCCTCATAACCCACAGAAGAATGGGGTTGCGAAGTGAAAGAACATAACGATCGTGGGTGCTGCATAGGCGATGTTGCATGATCAGGGCCTTCCCATACACTTGGGGGCTGAAGCATGCAACACTATGGTTTATGTGCAAAACTATTGTCCTCATAGAGTACTTGGCATGAGTACACCAGAGGAGGCGTTTTCTGGTAAGAAGCCTGATATTTCTCATTTGAAGATTTTTGGCTCACCTATTTACATTCATGTGACGAAGGTTTCTAGGAAGAAGCTAGAGCTGACCACAGAGGTTGGGATATTTATGGGATACATAGAAACACCCCACAACTATCATGTGTATTTTCTAGACAGTCGGAAGACTGTTGTGCGACGGGATATCGAATTTCATGAAGAGAAAGCCATGAAGTTGTCGCTTGAGAGGGAGCTACACTTGCATGTAGATGAGGAGCTACTAGTTCCTAAGGATGAGCCTTAGTATGTGGATCAGCCACAAGATGACATTCATGGAGTGGAAGAAACCACTCATGCAATGCCAAACATCAGAGGGCGGAAGCGCACTATAGAAGTTGAGCGACTGAATCTTGATGCAACGAAGAATGTAGGAGCACCTACATCACAGCGCAGACAGAGACAGTCACCTGACCGATTTTCTAGATACATGGCTCTGATGAGCAAGTGTATCGTGATAGAACCATCTTATTTCAAGGAAGCTGTGGAGGACCCTACCTGGGTAGATGCCATGGTGGAAGAGTATGATTCAATTGTCAGAAACAGTGCATGGGAGATTGTCCCAAGGCCAGAAGGGAAATGAGTGGTAGGTTCGAGATGGATCTACAAAGTGAAGCAAGCTGCTGAAGGGAGCGTCGAGAAGTACAAGGATATATTTGTTGCTAGAGGCTTCTCACAGATCAAGGGGATCGACTATGAAGAAACCTTTGCACCTATCACAAGGTATTCTTCCATACAGAGCATCCTTGCTCTCTCAGCGCAGATGGGTTGGCACATTCATCAGATGGATGTGAAGACTGCGTTCCTCAATGAAGTCATTGAGGAGGAGGTTTACATAGAGCATCCTGAAGAATTCGAAATCTTTAGCAGCGAGTCACATGTGTCCAGGCTCAAAAGAGCACTATATGGGCTGAAACAAGCACATCGTGCTTGGTACACACGGATAGACAGTTATTTCACTGGTCTTGGATTCACCAAGAGTGAGGTGGATCCTAACCTATACCATATTGTGGTGGAAGGTAAGTTTCTGATCATTTTACTTTATGTAGATGATTTGATACCGACAGGTGATGAACAGTTGATACTCTCATGCAAGGCTGATCTTGCAAAGGAGTTTGAGATGAAGGACTTGGGCCTCCTTCATTATTTCCTGGGATTGGAAATTTGGCAGCGGAAGGATGGAATGTTTGTGTCTCAAGGAAAGTATGCTTGGGAGATACTGGAGAAGTTCAACATGCAAGGATGCAAGCCTATCGACACTCCTCTTCCTGGTGGTTGGAGGAAAGAGGATGCTACATCGGCAGAGGTAGTGGATGCCACTGTTTACCGACATTTGGTTGGTTCGCTCATGTATCTAGTCAATACACGACCGGACATATGCTATGCCGTTAACCAGCTTTCACAAGCTATGGTTAAGCCTACCAAGCTCTTTTGGAAGGCAGGAAAGCATGTATTGAGATATCTCAGAGGCAAATCGGGATATGGATTATGGTACAGACAGTCGGATGAAGTGATGCTGCATGGCTTCATGGATGCAGATTGGGCAGGGAGCCCAACGGAGAGAAAGAGAACATCTGGAGGGATTTTCAGTATCGGGTCTACAATAGTTTCTTGGTACAGCAGGAAACAGAGATCTGTGGCACTTAGTTCAGTGGAGGCCGAGTACATGGAAACAAGTTTGGCTGCATGTGAGGCTATATGGATGAGGAAGATCCTGGTCAGGTTGTTCGGTTCACATTTAGATCCTACTGTGATATATTGTGATAATCAGAGTTGCATTAAACTCTCGGTTTTAATACAATATTTTATGATAGATCCAAACATATTGACATCCAGTATCATCATATCATAGATTGTGTGCAGCGGAAGATCACGTTGCTATCTTACATTCCTATGGAGGATCACGATGCTGATATTCTGACAAAGGCGCTCACCAGGAGCAAATTCGAATACCATAGAGATAGGATCGAGGTGGCAGATAATCCCTATCTTGTTGAGAGGGAGTGTTGAGATTCAACAAGATGACGAGCTTAGTGAAAAGAGTCGCCTTCACTAAGTGGGCCCGCAGGCTATTTTTGGCGCAAGTCTATTTTTAGACTATGTCTATTTTTAGACATGTCGATCATATTCTATGAGTTGCAGGATGCTATTTGTGGATGGTTGGTCAAGTTGGAAAAATAGATAGACTTCTATTTTTAGACATATTGGGCGGAATCTATTTTTAGATTGCCAGTCTAAAAATAGATATGTCAAATATTATTAGCTCTTAATAATATTTGGACCCTAAACATTATCTTATTCTTCGTATACTCTGCACATAATCCAAGCGGTGGCACAGAGTCACTGAATGCCACCACGCTATTATCGAAAGCTGCGGGAGCGATTGTGATGGAGACTTCAAGAAGGAGAGCGCAGAGCTGGTGGCGCGAGAAGCAGAGCAGTGAGCGGGTGTCTTGGCTTTAACTCGGCCGATGAAGGGCTTGAGCAAGTTGTATCTAGTCTAACTGATAAATACACTAGTGAGAGTGGTGTGAATTATTTAGTAAATTAATTTACTAAATAATAACTCATTAATCAACTGAAGAATACATCAGCTAACTACAGTGCATGGCAGTTTCAGTGGAGAGCAGTGGAGAGATAGGTGAAAGAGCAAGATGCATCACGCTCAGACCATATGATGCCGTATCGTACCCCAACACTCAAGAGAGACAACGAGGACTGCATGAGCAAGGTCAATTGGCCCGAGTTCATCTCGTATCCATTCTCCTTAGCCTGATTATTGTGCAGAGGCAGCGAAAAAAATAGATCGGTGCATGGATTTGCTAGATCAGACTCGATTAGTGTGTAGCGTATCAGACAGACCAGAGCTCATGTGATCACTTTCAGATGAGGATTGTTACATGATCTCTATGACATATATTACACATATAGTTGGGGTTTTTAGCTTCAGGCTTTCCCGTTAAAACATTGTGTTCATATGTGTGATTTTTTATGGTTTCATGTGTGCTTTGCAATTGATTTAATTTCTGCATGTGATGATCAATAGTGGAATAGATTTTGTATTGTGCATGAAGTTAAAATAGTGTGCGATCAGGAGAATCTTGGATATATAACGCATTAGTGATATAATTTCTACAGATGGAAAGTTCATTCAAATCTCATCTTGCTTATTGATATTTTGTAATCAATTTATTTCCCCTTTTTGTTTGTATATTTAAAAGGGCACAAATCAAAGAGAAGGGGAGGATAGAATGCATAGGAGATAATGCATAGAGGGTGGCTATGAAAGGAATGGAGATCTATAATAGAAAATTTCATTGAGTTAATGCAAGTTATCTTCGTGTTACTCTTGTAAGTTTGTGAGTACATTGCAGCCCTGATCAAAGAGTTCGGCCCACTCTCCTGATTAGGTGTTGCATTCTTTCTGTACATTGTTAATTCTATTTTTTATTTTTCATATTTCGTAATTGTCGTAACAGTATATCTGATTGCTAGTGTCTTTATTGTTGTGAATGCATTGCAAGCTTTACACTTTATTATTGTCATTCTTTTATTGTTATTAGAGTGATTTTTTATTTGTTTAAATTATCGAATCCACGATTGATATCAGAATTGTGCTATTGTATCTGCACATACTGTGCGCATTAGCCTTGCAATAACCAATGCACTTGGATTGATAATTAATGTGGAAAAGGGTTTGAATATTCATTCACACTTGGACACCAACATTTTGGTGATGTTGCTGGGGAGGCTAAAAAAGGTGCAAGAACATGATTGATATTGATCTAAGGATCAATCTCTCATCTTAGGGAGGGAAATTCTATCCTGATCTAGGTATTGAGCGTATTTTTTATGTTTTTCTTTTTGATTGATTTATTAGGAACCTATCTCTCTTCCTAGGGAGAGAAATTTTACCCTGCTCTAGGTCCTGAGCATAGATGTTCTATTTTTCTTCTTTTTTGATTTATTTCTTAGGAACTGATCTCTTGTTCTAGGGAGGGAAATGCTACCCTGCTCTAGGTCCTGAGTGTTAGTCATTTTTATTTGTTTTTATTTCTATTGATTTCTTAGGGCCTAACCTCTCGTCTTAGGGATGGAAATGCTACCCTGCTCTAGGTCTTGAGCTTAAGATTCCTTGATTTGCTTTCTTTCTTTATTTATTTTTGTTTAAACACCCAATATCTCATCATGGGAGGGAAGTTTCACCCTGCTCCAGGCCATGAGCTTTAAGAATTGTTTGATTTTTTTTTCCTTCCTCTGGTTCTATGAACAAAGATCTAAACAAAAAGGCAAAGGATGAGGTCAAGGAAGAAAGCATCAACACTATCTGGAACTCAGTCACTAAACTTTAGGATGTGACAAATATGGGAAATCAAGACTATATTGAAGACTGGTTTCACTCTGTTGTTTTCTCGCAACATCACTCTACACTTAAACAAATCTTGGCACCATCCTTAACAGGGAAGTTGGTCTCTCATACCCGTGTATTTGTTAACATACATTTTTCAAATACGGGTATGTGCATACTTGAGGCATTATTTCGAAAATGGCTTCACTAGAAGTACTTGTATATGTAATTATATTTTATTTTTGCAAATTATATTAGTGTAGTGTAGAATATAGAATGAATAAAAACGTAAATAAATAAATTACTTTACATGTAAAAATAGTTGTTTTTATTGTAACACGCTGTGAAAATTAACATCGGTGATAAATATTCAAATTTATTTATGTATGTAAATGAATTATATTGAAAATAAATTTTCTACAAACACTCATATTCATTTTGATCACATTCTTGGAAAAATTCCTTAATTATCATATCTTATGGCTTGCGGGCTTGATGAAAATTTTGGAAAAACAGTCGGGACAATCATGTTTTGAGAGACCAAATGGGCATATTTTCAAGACCTGTTTCTATCCTATGTAGCCCTTCATTTCTAATTTCTAACCCAATTTGAATCACTCAATTTCGAGTTGAAATGAAAAATTTATGACCAAAACAATGACATGATGTCTAGTAGGCAGCTAAGGAACAAAGTTGGGACAGTTTGTTTTTGGAGGCTTAATTGACTAGATTTTGGAAACCTGTTTCTGTTGTATATTCCACTATGAATCTAGTTTACAACAAAATTTGAATCACTTTATTTTGATATTGTATGAGGAAGTTATGACCAAAATACTGGCTGCTTATCGTAAATCAGCACTCTTGAAACTCTGTTTTCCCGGCTGTTCACTAGAGTATTTGACCCACCAATTATTCTTTCCTTCAAAACCTGTTTCTATTGGAGATAAATAAATGAATATAATTTAAGCTCCAATTTGAATCAGTTCAATCCATCATCAAATGAAAACTTTATGCTTGAAATATCAACTATTGGTCTGAGCTAGAAAATCGAAAATGACTCTATTATGCAGGTTGTTCTAAGCAAATTTAACATACCATTACATGGAATTTTTAAAACCTATTTCTATTGGAAACATCTCTCCGAATTAAATTTTATTTTTCTTTGGAATCACTCAAATCGGATGAAAAAAGAAGAAGTTATCATTGAAACATTGTTGGTTAGTATGGTTGACCACCACTCTCTCGCGGGTAATAAATTAATTTTACTTTGCTATTTTTTTTCATGGATTTGTTTTATAGAGTAAATAATTGTACTTTTTTTGCATATTTCTTGGATTATGAGAGCCCAATCATCTCTCTTCTTCCATGATTTCATGTTTTATTACAGGTAGACACTCATTTTTTTGCAGGTTCCAGGAGAATAAATGAGGTCAATTTATGAACAAGTGATTCTTGAACGCAATGTTAATGAAATAAAAACATTTTCAAAGACGTTTCCTCACACAGAGAAAACAACATAAATAATTTTCATCAATTAACGGATTTATAACATGAGAAATGGGGAATTGATTTCCATTTGAAAATCCAAGTCATTTCTAAAAAAGAATTTTTCCATTCATTCACCATTCACAAACAACATTGCTGCAAAAAAAATCATAACCATTGTAACTTAGGTTATTTATTTATTGGAATTCAATAAAGATTCATTTATTTTATGATTTTTCTTATGTTTTTATGCTTCAGGTATTGTTTACTTCAAAGCCACATTTTTTTGTTTGGTTATAAAAATAAAAAGAGTGAGTTCTTAAGTTTTGTGATGTTGTTACTCCAGATGTTGCTGCTTGTGATGCTATTACTTCTTGGATGTTGCTACTTTTTGATGTTGTTACTCTGGATGCTACTACTCGTGATGTTGTTACTCCTTGGATGCTTCTACTCCATAATTTTATTACTCCTTGGTTGTTGTTACTCCGAATTTTCCTACTCAGGATGTTGTTACTCCTCGGATGCTGCTACTCCACGATGTTGTTACTCTGTGATGTTGTTACTCCTTGGATGTTGCTACTCCGTGATGCTATTACTCTGGATGCTGCTACTCGTGATGTTGTTACTCCTTGGATGCTGCTACTCCGTAATGATGTTACTCCTTGGTTTTTGTTACTTCGAATGCTGCTACTCAGGATGTTGTTACTCCTCGGATGCTGCTACTCTGCGACACTGTTACTCTGCGATGTTGTTACTTCTTGATGTTGTTACTCCTTGGATGCTGCTACTCCGTGATGTTGTCACTCCGCGATGCTGCTACTCCTTGATGTTGTTACTCCGTCGGTGTTGTGAATCCGCGCTGTGACTCCATCACTGATGTTACTTCGTTGGTGCTGTGAATCCGTCACTGCTGTTACTTCGTCGGTGCAGTGAATCCGTCACTGCTGTTACTCCACCAGTGTTGTGACTCCGTCACTGTTGTTACTCCTTCAATGCTATGAATCCACCATTGTTGTTACAACGTCGACGTTGTGAATACGTCACTGCTGTTACTTCATCAGTGTTTTGAATCTGTCACTTCTGTTACTCTATCGGTGTTGTGAATCCGTCATTGTTGTTACTCCATCAGTGTTGTGAATCCATCACTGTTGTTACTCCATCGGTGTTGTGAATCCATCACTGTTGTTACTCCATCGACGCTGTGAATTCGTCACTTCTGTTACTTTGTTGGTGCTGTGAATCCGTCACTGTTGTTACTCTCCCTGTGATGTGAATTTGTCACAGTTGTTACTCCGGAAATTTTTTCTAAGTGTTGGATGATGTTACTCTGTCGATGCTGTGACTCTGTCACTGCTGTTACTCCGTCAGTTATGTGACTCTACCACTATTGTGACTCTGCCGCTGTTGTTACTCTTTCAGTGATGTTACTCCTCTATTGTTGTTACTCCGAATTTTTTTAAGTATCCAATGTTATTACTCCTTCGGTGTTGTTACTCCTCCGATGCTGTTACTCCAGGAAATTTTCTAAGTGTCTGGTGTTGTTACTCCTATGATGTTGTTACTCCTTCGGTGATGTTACTCCATGGTGATATTTTTCTAAGTACTTGGTGTTGTTACTCCTCTAGTTTTGTTACTCCACCAAGGTAAGTCGTCAGGTACGTCCTCAACCGACTCCGTGGATTTATTTGGTATTTTACTTACAACATGACCAACTATGACTGATGGCAGACATACTTTACTTGGGGGGAGGTCTCATATTTAGTAATAAGGATGATTATTATGGTAAGTCTTGTCAGGAATGAGTCACTCTTAATTCCTCAATATTTTTTAAAGTGACTAATCCTCCTTCATGGCACCTTCTTACCATCGTTATTTTTCCCCTTTCCTTGTTATTACCTAAGTCATGGTTGTTGTTACCTTAGTCACAACTACTGTTGTTGGCCAATTTTCACATTGAATTCAACATATGTAGGTCTTTCTTACTTGTTTTTGTCTTTGGTGAACAGGAAATACTTTTAATGGTCTAGGCTCTCTTTGACATAATGCTTGGGTATTCAATTTATCTTTGTTTATCTATAAACATAATATTATTTCTATGCAATAATTATGCAAAGATTATTTCATCATGCCAGCTTTCAACTTTCCTAATTGGTCAAGTCCGTGATCTTGTAAAATTTTTGATGATGACCACATAATTGTATTTAAATCTTTCCACCATTATCTAATGAACTATTCATCAACCCCAATCTCAACAATGGAAAATATATTTATCAGTAGTCATTTTAAGGTTATTAGTTTTTGAGAAGCAAAACTATCAAATTTAAAAATAGTTACTACACAACTTTTTATGCCATCCCTAGCTCTTAAGGAGCTGATCTGCCACCCCATCTATTAAGTAATATGTTATTGATTAAAAAAATCCGTATTTGAATTTTAAACATAAAAGGTCAACTAGAAGATAGGAGGTCTCATCACGAGCCGACCTACCATGATCATAGGTCCTAATAAAGTGACATTACCACTGCTGGTCACCAAGCCACGGTAATGGCCTTCAACTATAAAACTGAAGGACAAAAGGTCTAATCACGAGCCAAATTTTTCACTTTTGTTAGCTCCCGTGAATGGCATTGTTATTAACTGGTTACCGCGCCAAAAAAATGATCTTCAGTTGACATCTAAGTAAATTGAAAGAATTTTTGGAACTATGTACATATTTCTAATATATGGGACACTAGCATCTCAATGGATTAAAAAGGCATCCTTGTTGAGGCTATGGACACCTGCCAGCAGCAGTGGCTATGTATATGGTATAGACGCTAATTTAATACTATAATCTACTTAGTTACCTTGTTTTCTCAAAGCTAATTTCTAATAGAGCTAACTATTGCATATACAAGGTTTTCCAGAACTCATGGTTCATGGGGTAATATTTAATCAGTTCTTCTTAGATGATGGCGGTTATGGTTTATATCTACTATTGGGTTATAAATATTTACTTTACATGTCAGGTATGAAACTTTTAGGATATTTGATATTTGACATTTTTTATCATCCAACCATCATTCCTTTATTCTTCAAGTATAATATATTTAACCAAATATAGTTTCTTTGCCCAATCAGTCACCATTTATTCATAGCTTAACAACACCACTAATTTTTTGAGGTGGAATAAAGAGGCCTAATTCTGATTTTGAATCCTAGGTAATTGGACAGATCTTGAGAAGCAAAGACTGAGATAGCTAATTCTCATAATTTCTATTCTCATACCAACCAAAGCTTATGGGTATAGGGAATGCATATTTTCCCTTCTTATCCATTATTATCCCATGCCATTCACAATATGATTATGTCACTTTTATATGTAATGAGGTAATTGAGGTGATGAATTTCTGATTAAGGATACTCATGAGATGTTTTATAGATGACAGGGAAACTAATCAGTTTGGTAGAAGGAAACCCTGCTACACTTTTTGATTACTTTTTTCAGCCTGCATGGCTTCTACCTTCCGCATCACTTTCAGCATCAGCTCAGCCTACATCAGCTTAAAAAAAATGTTAATCCATACATGCTATTCCACATTTTTATGGAGGTAAAAATTGAGGTAAAAGAGCATAAGATTTTGATTTAATAAAATTTTAGGATAATGTCATGAAAAACCATTAGGCATTATTCACTCATCTTTTTCAACCATTATTTCCCTTTCTTTACCACTTCCCATTTTTCAGAGACAAAATCTTTCAGTTTGGGGGAGTGTTACTTTAATTATCATGAACATGCCATTAATATTCTTTATCATCCATTGATCTCATTATTCATTCTCAAAATCTCCCTTATTCCATGTTGTTATACACCAAACAAATATTTCAACCATGATTGTAGAAACCACCCCAATTTGTTTTCTAGTGTAGCATGAGGGCATGCTAATTCTCCAGTTTGGGGAAAGGGTTGCAATGCATGATGAATGATTTCTCATTTCTTCCTAGTTTAAGGTATATAATCCTGAAATTGATTTGTGTATATCCTTAAAACTATCAATTGGATTCTTTTAATTTTTGGACAACAAAGATGTATCATTAAACCCATAAATTTTCAAGATAAACCAATTTGTTAATTCCAAAAAAATCATGCATTATTACCTAAAGCCATTTTGTTGATATATTGAAATCCATTCATTGAAATGATTTGATTTTCAGATTGAAGAAGCATTAATATAGTATAAATTTGCTTACAAAATTACAGCAAAATCTGGTTTGTAATGAAGTTTGTATTTACTTGTATCATACTTTTTTGCAACTTCATATACATACAGTTAAAAATATACATGAAAATTATTTTAAGGAAGCATTTGAGGAAGAAGCCTTCTCTTCCATCAATATCATGCGATGGGGTGAGAATTTTGATTATTGTATTACAACTTGGTTAATACTGAAGCATTGGGCTGCATGAGGACATGCAACATGTTAAGTTTGGGGGGAATGTTGGGCCACTAATTTGTATTATTGTTATCACTTCTTAACATCCATTTCATCCATTTCTAATGTTCTTTTATCACATTATTTATCATAATTTATTATATAATTCCATTTCATAATTATTTATGCTCTTTTGGATAAATAATATGTGTTCTTCTTTATTTTAATAAACTAATGATTATTATGCATGATTTTTCCAATGATGGTTTATTAATGAATTCGTTATAACATTACTTACTATTTTATCCTCTAAGATCTCTTCCAGATTGCAGATTTGATCTTCAGCTGATAATTAAATATTCAAACTTAGAAATTTGTTGGAATAACAAGAGACAATTTTTCGTTGAACATTTTGGGCAAACGAAGAAGAATATTTAAAATCTGAAACATGGGTTTTGTGCAGAACGAAACAATTAGTTTTCTCATGAGCAGTTTTCCAAAATTCGGTCTTGATTAAGAGAAATGTAGGGTTCTTCAAAGGATAGATTTGCAGATTTTTTATTGTGGTCGTTTTCCAAAACTGCCCCAATTTTAATTGCCAGATTCGACTTGTGCTATCTGAATCATGATGGAAAGATCTTTCAGATCTCACCTTACTTATTAATATTTTGTAATCAGTTTATTTCCCCTTTGTTGTTTGTACATTTAAAAGGGCACAAATCAGAGAGAAGGGGAGGATAGAACGCATAGGAGATAATGCATAGAGGGTTGGCTATGCAGGGAATGGAGATATGTAATAGAAAATTTCATTAAGTTAATGCAAGTTATCTTCGTGTTACTCTTGTAAGTTTGTGAGTACGTCGCAGCCCTGATCAGAGAGTAGGGCCCACTCTCCTGATCAGGTGCTGCATTATTTCTGTACATTGTTAATTCTGTTTTCTGTTTTGCATATTTCTTAATTGCCGTAACAGTAGAAATGATTGTTGGTATCTTTACTGCTGTGAATTCATTGCAAGATTTACAATTTATTACTTCCATTATTTTATTTCTATTACATTGATTTTTTCTTTGTTTAAATTATCGAATCCATGATTGATATCAGAATTGTGCTATTGTATCTACACATATTGTGCACATTAGCCTTGCAATAACCAATGCACCCAGATTGATAATTAATGTGGGAAAGGGTTTGAATATTCATTCACACTTGGACACCAACAGACGCGTTGTACTAACACATACAACACTTTTTCATATGTAGGATAATTAGATACAACACCATTGAATGTTTCAGAATGAAAAGCAATAGGCTTACCATGCTGCAAAAGTATTGTGCCCATGGCATAATCACTAGCATCGGTTTGTATCTCAAATGGCTCTCTCAAATTCGGTAATGCAAGGACCAGAGCTAAAATGATCTTGTATTTTAAAGCTTCAAAAGCTTGTTGATGTTTTCCTCCCCATTGGAAGCATTTCTTCACACTTGTCACTTCATGCATAGGAGCTACTATGGCATAAAAGTTAGTAATAAAATTTCTCCAATAAACCAGAGAAGTCTTTCCAAATTCCAACTTTGACATCTTAAGAAACAATTTCTCTTTCTTCAAAACATCAAGAACCCTTTTCACATGCAAGACATGTTATTATCTTGTTTTGCTGAAAATGAGTATATCATCTAAATACACAATCACAAATTCATCAAGAAATGGACGCAAAACATTATCCATAACACGCATGAAATTCGCCAATGCATTACACAAACCAAATGGCATAACCAACCACTCAAAGAGTCTTTGTTTGGTTTTGAATGTAGTCTTCCGTATATCAGTTTCTGCAATTATTACTTGATGATATCCACTTCATAAATCTAACTTAGTGAAAAACTTTGCTTCTTTCAACTAATCAAGAAAATCATCTATCCTTGGGAGTGGATATCGATTCTTTACCGTTATCTTGTTCAAAGCTCTGAAGTCTACACACATGCGCCAAGTCCCATATTTCTTCGGAATCAAGGCTATGGGTGAACCACATGGTGAAGTTCTTAGCCTTATGAATCCCTTATGCAACATGTCCTTGATTTTCATCTTTATTTCAGCGTTCTCCATTATCGACATGCGATACATGTCAATGTTTCGAAGAGGACAATCTTGTTGCAATTGAATCTCATGTATAATCTCCCTTTTTAGAGGCAATCATGTTGGCTCCTGAAACATCTCATGATGTTCATCAACTACATCATATAATCTGATTTCAAATTAGGATGACAATCGTCAAATGATTCATAATTAGCATCAGCTTTAGGCTTAATCATTAAAAGAACAAAATTCTTACTTGAATTCACCAACCTTTTTACCTGTCCAACATTTACCATTGCAATATTTGTCTTCTTGCGATGTGCTCTAACAATGTACTTCTTGCCATATTTGAATACATGGTATTTGTTCTAATGGGGATGGAAGATCGCTTTCCTGTCATATAAGTAAGGACTGCCAACAAAATACCTGTAATATCAAGCGGAACCACATCTAATTCAATTGTGTGAACAAAATGTGCAGTTATTACAAAGCGCAATATTCACTTCTTTGAAACCTGTAAATTTTCATCCTTACAAATCCACCCAAGTGGATATGGTTTTGGATGTGGAATGGTCTCAAGATTAATTTTCTTGACCAAGTCTTCAGAGATTAAATTTTCTTGTGACCCACTGTCAAACAGTGTGTCAATATTGGTATGTTTGGATATGACCCTCACATGAAACAGTTTACTTCTCTCTTCTTCATTTGGAGCTTGTATGTGACAGTTTGATGTACTAGTACCGGGTTTTGTTTCAATTTCTTTCCCCTTCATGTTATTCAATCCCATGGCTGTAATTTTTGATTCATCACCTGAATCCTCTCCTAAGTCATGTTGAGTTGTAGCTGTATTTTTCTTCTTCCTTTTGTTATTGTTATACATGGGTCTCTTTTCAGGATGTAATTTCCAACAATTTTTCTCTTCATGGCCTTCTCTTGAACAATTTTTACAAACCACTTTTTCTCCCTCTTTCTTGACATATGCATTCTTTTTTCCCTTACCTGTTGAGGTCTTCTCTTTGTTTTTCCCCTTAAAAGGTTTCTTCCTACTCTCATCAGTAATGTTTTTCCCTTTAGCTTCTAGATGTGTGGCCTGAACACAAACTTCATCTAAGCTTGTAGGGTTAAACATGAGAATAGTATTTTTTAGGTAGCTATGTAAACCTCCTATGTACTTGAGCAAAGTATCTTGGATCTGCAAATCTACCCCTAATAACAGAGCTCTTCTCCTAAATTCTTGGGTGTATTATTGTACATTCTGTCCTTTCAATTGTCTAAAATTTTGCCAGTTCTTTATGGCTTTTTGCATGTGAGCTAATGGATAAAACTATTGTTTTATTGCATTAATGAAATAAGTCCATTATAGAATAAGCTTACCATGATTTTTGATCTCCTATTTTGTCTTGGCTTCCCACCAAACAAGTGTTGCACCTTCCATCCTCAATGAAGCTAGTTGGATTTTGGTATCATAATCATGAAGGTTCTCAATTCTCAAATAGACCTCCAATTGTCTAATCCAATTATCAAGCTGTTCTTCATTGACTTCACCATTAAACATTGGCAATTCAAACTTAACATCAAGTTTTAGAAAAGGAATTTTACCAGTGTTCTTTGACTTGTGTGACTGGTGTACTGAAGATGAAGTAGAGGATGATGTGGGTTTTTGCGGATCCATAAAACGGTGTACCCGGATGAAAGTCACATGAAAGACTCTTGTCGACGCTGCTTTCGAACCAGCTAGTGTGGTTCATCATCGACAAGATGAGTATCTGATTAGGAAACCAATTTAAATAGAATAGGTGGACCGCTTCCAACTAGCCATTGAAAAATAGTTATTCTGACTGTAATAGGGAAATTATTTTTTATTTATTTATTTTTTTATATCAAATTTGATTATATTTTTATTATAAATTCTATATAAAAAAAAATATAAATCAAATATAAAATCAAATCAAATCAAATATAAAATCAAATCAAATCAAATAAATAAATAAGTCATAATAATAATACTAATTGATCAATTAATTTAATATTACTAAATAAATAAATAAAAAGAAAATAAATTAATTAATTAATTAAAATTAAAAATAAATAAATAAATAAAATAAAAATAAAACTAAATAAATAATACTGATAAAAAATAAAAATAAATAAACAAATACATCAATATTAATTAATTAATTAAAAATATAATAAATAAATAGATTAAAAAATAAAAAATAAACAATAAACAATAAATAATAAATAATAAATAATAATAAAATTAAAAATATAAATATAAATATAATAATTTAAAAATATAAATAATAAATAAATGAATAAAATATATATATATATATATATATATATATATATATATATATATAAACAAAACAAAACTACTAATCAAAAGAAAATTAGAAAAATAAAAGGAGCACAACAGGAAAGAGTAAACAAGATCGACTAAGAGTGAACAGCAGGAATCCAGCATCTGCTAACATTCCACCCATCATCCCTATTAAGGTTAACCAACCTCTTCTCTATTTCCAGGGCTTCCCTTAACTTTCAGTGGTGGAAGTGGTCAATAGTTGCAATAACCTTAGTATCTTCAATACAAATATGGTGATTTGTTTTTTCAGCATGCTCTGCCAAGGCAGAGGACCGAGATCTACCATGTCTAAGGTTAGCGACATGTTCATGAATTCTTTGGTTAATAGATCGACCAGTTTCACCAATGTAAGGAGTCCCACATGAACATGGAATTAAATAAACACCCTTACCATCCATCGGGCAAACCGGGTCTTTAACTGATCTAAGAGAACCACGGATAGTGCGGAGAGGCTTGAAAGTTGAAGAGACATTGTGTTTCTTCAATATCCTTGCGATTTTATCAGTAGTACCTTGGATAAAAGGAAGGTGAACTCCAGATAACCGATCGCAAGGATCTTTCTTAACCTTAGGACCTTTCTCAACATTTTGAAAAGCTCTAAGACACTGAGCCTTGCTATAACCATTCTTACAGAAGACATTAAGGAGATGCGATTTTTGACCTTCAAAGTGGTTCACATCTGATATTCTCAAGGCTTTAGTTGCTAGGGTACTGAGAACCCCAAGCTTCTGAGCCGGAAAATGATGAGAACTAGCATGTAAATACTGTTCAGTATGGGTCTTCTTTCTAAAAACTTGATGAGAGAAGGAACCATCATCATTTCTTGAAAGAAGGACATCCAAAAAGGGAAGGATACCATCAACTTCGAATTCCATGGTAAACTTAATGAAGTGAGATTGATCATTAAGATGCTGGAAGAAAAGGTCCAATTTCTCTTTACCATGGGGCCACAATACATAGGTGTCATCAACAAACCTTTTCCAAAGCTAAGGTTGAAAAAGAGACGAGGAAAGGGCCTTCGATTCAAAGTGTTCCATGAAAATATTAGCAACAACAGGGGAAAGGGGGGAACCCATGGCCACACCATAGGTCTGTTCATAGAATACACCCTTGAAACTAAAGAAGGTTGAGGTAAGACAAATATCTACAAGATGAGCAGTATCAGGATCCGTGATACGAGAGATGACATCAATGGCTTCCTTAATGGGGATGCAAGTATATAATGATACAACATCAAAACTCACAAACCTATCGTCTGGATCCAACTGAATGTCTTTCAATTCATTAATGAAGGAGGAAGAATCTTTGACAATAAGATGAGCATTAATGGTAGCCATAAGATTATTAATAATAACATCGATAGGATATTGATATTATTAACAATAATAATATTGATAATATTATTAACAATAATCATAACATTAACAATATTAATATTGATATTATTAACAATAATAATATTGTTAATATTATTAACAATAATCATAACATTAATAATAATAATATTGATATTATTAATAGTAGTAATAGTAATAATATGATTAGCCATAAGATTATTAATAATAACCTTGATATTATTAACGATAATAACATTGATAATATTATTAAAAGTAATCATAACATTAATAATAATAATATTGATATTATTAACAATAATAATATTGATAATATTATTAACAATAATCATAACATTAATAATAATAATAATATTGATATTATTAACAATAATAATATTGATAATATTATTAACAATAATCATAACATTAATAATAATAATATTGATATTATTAATAGTAGTAATAGTAAGAAAATGATTAGTAGAAACCATGACATTAATAATAATAGTATTGAGATTATTAACAACAATAATATTAATAATAGCAAAAATAATAACATTATTAGTGGTAATAATATTATCAATAACATTAATACCAATTCTCCTTTAAAGAGGACTGTTATAAATCTTTCTTGTTTTTCCTTTGATCGTCATGTCTATAGTTTATTGGAAAGGGGGCTTAATTTTGCTCTTGCTCCTAAAAAAATTCCTATTCATGACATCATCTGTGATATTGAATACGGAATTAGAGATTTGCTTGATGCTACTAAAGACATCATTAGGCAAGACTGTTCTGTGATCCTTAGAAAAGCTAAGCCTCCTAAGAGCAATATTTGCAAACATGAGTTTGAGGCTCTAAAATCCTTAAACAATAACTAGGACATTGTCGTTCTTAAGGCTGATAAGGGAGGTGCTACGGTTATTTTAAACAAGGATGATTATTGGAATAAGATGTTGGATCACCTTCTTAATAGCGGTAGCTACAAGAAGCTTGACAAAAATCCCCTTAAAAAAGTGTCTAAAGCTGTTGCTTTGGCGATAAAATCAAGTAGCACTATTGGCTCCCTTAGTAAAAAGCTTATTGAAAGTAATCCCCTTACCTCGAGGATTTATGGTCTTCCTAAGATTCATAAGGAAGGTGTTCCCCTTCACCCCATTGTCAACACCATAGGTGGTCCGACTTATCTGCTTGCTAAATTTTTAGCCAGTAAGTTGAAGCCCCTTGTGGGTCGCACCGACTCTGTCAAAGATTCTTCCTCCTTCATTAATGAATTGAAAGACATTAAGTTGGATCCAGATGATAGGTTTGTGAGTTTTGATGTTGTATCATTATATACTTGCATTCCCATTAAGGAAGCCATTGATGTCATCTCTTGTATCACGGATCTTGATACTACTCATCTTGTAGAGATTTGTCTTACCTCAACCTTCTTTAGTTTCGAGGGTGTATTCTTTGAACAGACCTGTGGTGTGGCCATGGGTTCCCCCCTTTCCTCTATTGTTGCTAATCTTTTCATGGAACACTTTGAATCGAAGGCCCTTTCCTCTTCCCTTTTTCAACCGAAGCTTTGGAAAAGGTTTGTTGATGACACCTGTGTTTTGTGGCCCCATGGTAAAGAGAAATTGGACCTTTTCTTCCAGCATCTTAATGATCAATCTGACTTCATTAAGTTTACCATGGAATTCGAAGTTGATGGTAGCCTTCCCTTTCTGGATGTCCTTCTTTCAAGAAATGATGATGGTTCCTTCTCTCATCAAGTTTTTAGAAAGAAGACCCATACTGAATAGTATTTACATGCTAGTTCACATCATTTCCCGGCTCAGAATCTTGGGGTTCTCAGTACCCTAGCAACTAGAGCTTTTAGAATCTTAGATGTGAACCACTTTGAAGGTGAAAAATCGCATCTCTTTAATGTCTTCTGTAAGAACAGTTATAGAAGGGCTCAGTGTCTTAGAGCTTTTCAAAAAGCAGAGAAAGGTCCTAAGGTTAAGAAAGATCCTTGCGATCGGTTATCTGGAGTTCACCTTCCTTTTATCCAAGGTACTACTGATAAAATCACAAGGATATTGAAGAAACACAATGTCTCTTCAACTTTCAAGCCTCTCCGCACTATCCGTGGTTCTCTTAGATCGGTTAAAGACCCGGTTTGCCCGATGGATGGTAAGGGTGTTTATTTAATTCCATGTTCCTGTGGGACCCCTTACATTGGTGAAACTGGTCGATCTATTAACCAAAGAATTCATGAACATGTCGCTGACCTTAGACATGGTAGATCTCGGTCCTCTACCTTGGCAGAGCATGCTGAACAAACAAATCACCATATTTGTATTGAAGATACTAAGGTTATTGCAACTATTGACCACTTCCACCACCGAAAGTTAAGGGAAGCCTTGGAAATAGAAAAGAGGTCGGTTAACCTTAATAGGGATGATGGGTGGAATGTTAGAAGATGTTGGATTCCTGCTCTTCACTCTTAGTCGATCTTGATTCCTCTATCCTGATGTGCTCCTTTTATTTTTCTAATTTGGTTTTGATTAGTATTTTTGTTTTGTTTATATTATTTATTTATTTATTTTTATTTTTAATTTATTTATTTATTATATTTTATTTTTATTTTTAGTATTATTTATTTATTTATTTTTAATTTTAATTTTTATTTGAATTTATTTTATTTATTTATTTATTTTTAATTTATTTTTAATTTATTTTAATTTTTTAATTATTATTATTATTTATTATTTATTTATTTATTATTATTATCATTTTTAAATCTTACCTCTTTAGTAATATTAAATTATTTGATTAATTAGGACTATTATTATTATTATTACTTATTTATTTATTTGATTTGATTTTATATTTGATTTATTTATTTGATTTGATTTGATTTTATATTTTATTTATAATTTATAATAAAAATTAAAAAATAAATAAAAAATAAAAAATAAAAATTTCACTATTCTAGTCAAACTAGTCGTTTTTCCAATGGCTAGTTGGAGCGGTTCTGTTCTATTTAAACTGGTTTCCTGATTAGATTTCTCATCTTGTCCTGATGATGAACCACACTGGCTGGTTCGAAACGCGTCGACAAAAATTTCTTTTATGTGACTTTGCCAGAAAAAATTTACCTATTTTTTGCATTAATGAAATCGGTCAAGTGATAGAATAAACACCATGCTTTTGATCTCCTCTTTTGTCTTGGCTTCCCGCAAAAAAGTCTTTTGCACCTTCCATCTTCTGACTGACTAGTTGGATTCGAGAATCATAATCATGAAGGTTCTTGAATTATAAATAGACCTCCAATTGCCTAATCCAATTATCAAGATTTTCTGCATTGACTTCACCATTAAACATTGGCAATTCAAACTTAACATCAAGTTTTAGAAAAGGAATTTTACCAGTGTTCTTTGACTTGTGTGACTGGTGTACTGAAGATGAAGTAGAGGATGATGATGATGAGGGTGAGGATGGCGACTTTCCACTGCCTCCATTTCCTCCATTTCCCTTCTTTGATTTATCTTCATCATTGTGACCTCCTGATGATCCCTGACCTTCCTTGTGAAGTTTGGATCCTTCTCCTTCTATGCTCTCATTCCTTTCTTGATAAAGGACTCTCACCATCTCAGTCATGTCAAGGAATTCTTTCCTGAACACTCTTTCTTCTTTGTTGGGATCCACCCCTTCATGGATTTCGTTTTCCTCTAGCGGCATGCTTAATGCTTCTTCTGCTTCTTTTGGAGGTGAACTAGGTGGTGGAGAATGTGGTAATGTGGCTCACTTTGAGAACCTCTTGCTTCCACCAATTTTCCTTCTACTCTCTTAAGCTTGAGCCTAGTAAGCATGTGAACACTTGCAAACAGTTAAACAAATCTTTGCACACAACAACACCAGAGATTAAAATCTAGCTTTGATACCAACCTGATCTAAAAGGAGTGTATTATTTTGTTGTGCTAAGTTTCCTTTCAATAAATAAAACATGTACAATTTGTCTCCATTTGTTTTCTTAAGGAATGAGCTTTTTTTAACCATGAAACATAGATGAATTTGTGAGACTTAAGCATGAAAATAAGCCTAAATAACACTATACAATAGTGTATAATAGAGAAATAACATCACATAAGCTTTGCAAAGCAGGCATGATGAAGCAGTTCACCCCTCTAGGGCTACATCTGCTGGTCCAGCTCCCAATGGCATGTCCCTCTTTGTCATTATGCTCAAAATTGAAAATACATGTTTTTACAAGCCTCTAATGATTGTCTTCTCTGCACTAGTGGCTCCAGAATGCTCCAATTAGTCTAGGTAGACTCTTTTTTCCCCCAAATTGCTCAAAAATTGACCTCCCAAAGCATTTCCCCTAATCTCAACTAGAAAACCTCCACTAATTGTGGAGAACTGCAGTTAACTACAGTTACTTTGGTAAAATTCTGAAATTTAGTGGCGTGTTATTAATCTCCGCTAACTATTAACTGTTGCATTAAAGTTTAGTGGTTAGGGCGGGTTGATCACAAGCCGACCCCCCACCTTAAACCCCGTGGTTTATAGTTTTAAAACTCTGCATATAATGGAGCAGAACCATAACATAAAATTCTGAAATCGTCGCTACTTATGCCACGTAACTGCGCATGTGAACGCACTTTCCGCTGGACGTTATGTTAATTTTCAGTTAATAGATGTTGCGGTTGCAACAACATGTGACCACGTCACCGAAAAATTCGGAGTGATGGTTTGGATAGCCACCTATTGAAGGTTAACTGCGCGGATATGTTGCAATGTGACCAATGCTCCAACATGAAATGATTTTCAAAATGTTTTCGACATTAAGTTTGATGTCACGGTTGTGGCAATGCCATTTGACCACATCGTGGGGCCGTCGGTGGGTTGGGACTGTCGGCGGTCCCCAACCCCTGCATACATACCTTTCAAACTTTAAATAATGCATGGGACCCTTAGGTGTTAAGATCCAACACGCAGTGCGGATGGTAGAAGCCTTTGCATGCAGGCTGGAGGTCATGCGGTGGAACCCCCCAGACCTCATAAAATTTTACACCACTGTCCAGGGGACACGTGGTGGCCTCAGGGCTGGCCACATGTCACCATCCATTGGATGAAATAAATAATGTACAACCCAAAAATTCGGCCCAAAAACAGCCACGTGGCACGATCTGATTGGGTTTGAGAAAAGGGAATACTCCTAGTATATCCTACCTGCTGATTGTACCTGCATGCTGACTAGGCATCCCAGTCACTCCTATCACAAAAATTTTAGTTGTTTGGGAAGATGATCAGAACACGATATCTTCCTCATAGGACATCGGTTTTACGAAATGTTCGCGGTGCCAAAGTCGCAACGACGAGACCTATCTGTTCGCTTAGGTTTGGTACAGTTTCGAGCACTTTCAGTTTTGAGCATAACACATGATCTCCTGATCATCCGTTCATGTTGATGTATTGATATTCCAGTGCATTTTCCAGTTTCATGTTCTATATTCTTGTTTTTCCTAATTTGGGATATTACAAGTCTATTCAAGTTATTGAACCATAATGTATTCCTTCATTTCTAAGTGGATGTTGATTTAATGATGTGAGAGTGAGCGACAGTGTCTCAGTGTGAACATTGTTTCACTTGTGAGCTACATTACTAGCTCATTATTATTTCCATTACTTAGTATTTCATTAATTTGTCTTTTATTTCATGATAAATCTCACATTCCTAAAATTAAAAAAATTAACTAACTTATAACCTTTTTTAAATTATTATTATTATTTTATTAATTATAAAAATAATTAATATACTAATTAAATATATATACATCTTCCATTTTACCATGGAGATTCTTAACTTATAAATAGAATTTGTTACAATACTATAGGTGAATAATAATATTTATCAATACTCAATACCACATCGTCAAAAAACTATAACTTTTTTATGTAACATTTTTTTAATAAACCAATTTAATTAGAAGCACTGAAAAAAACATAACTACTTTTTAAAATACATTTTAATAAAAATTAAATCCTTATTATATATCTGATAATTATTAACAATTAAATTAAAATTGTAAAACACGTATTCTAAAATAAATTGACCTATTACTATTATAAACAATTTAAGAATACGAATTAAGAATATGAAATTATAAACCATTTAAGAATATGAAATTTTGAGGAGAAGGAGAAAAAAATAAAAATGGAATGCTGAATATCAATTACTAATTAAAAAATGTGAATAATTTGAATGATGGATATTAAATACAATGTTTTCAAAATTGCACAATATTCCCCATTCCACTCATTAGATTCAGAAGTTGAGTGCGAAGCATCAGGGAGGACAATCACATGGCTACAAAGTTTTCTAAGAATTCTTTTATGCTGGGGCCAGGTAGACTTTTCACCTCAATAGTAATTTTGACTACTTTTCAATGCTTTCGGTAGCTTCTGGGAAGGTAACTAGAATTGTGAGGCCCTGCTATTTTTTTTCCTATAATTATAATTTGAATCTGAGACGACTCCCCACACCCTAACTGGTTTACCCAATTTCTAATTTCTCTGTGCAGTGATGTCTATGGAAGAGGTGAATGAGGCTGCTGTCTGTGCTGGAAATCTGAGCTTTAATGGTTCAGAGCGACGGTAATTACAGTATACAATAAATACTGATTTTGAATTACAGTATATACCATAAAACCCTGAATACCATAAAACTCTGACCAATGTTTTTTGATTGCAGATTGGAGGGCAAGGTCGCAATAATAACTGGCGGAGCAGCGGGCATCGGAGAAGCCCTCGTTCGGCTCTTCACAAAACACGGAGCCAAAGTCATAATTGCAGACATTGCAGACGAAGCTGGGAGAAAACTTGCAGAATCCCTTTCCCCTGCGGCCATTTTCCTGCACTGCGATGTGAGCAAAGAAGAAGACATCAGGGCAGCGGTGGATTTGGCCATGGAGAAACACGGGCAGCTCGATATCATGTATAACAACGCAGGAATCAACGATTCAGTTATCATGGGCGTAGCAGAGTATGACATGGAGCAATTCGACAGAGTTATGAGTGTAAATGTAAGAGGGGTAATGCTGGGCATTAAGCATGCCGCCCGCGTAATGATCCCGAGGAAGAAGGGCTGCATAATCTCTACTGCCAGCGTTGCAGGGATCATGGGAGGAGCTCGATACTCATACACGGCCTCCAAGCATGCAGTGATAGGGCTGACTAAGAATGGAGCAGCCGAGCTTGGGAAATTTGGGATCAGAGTCAATGCTGTCTCTCCTTATGCCTTGGCCACGGCTCTCACAGTCAAGAACTTCAAACAAGGGGATTCCACCTCACAGGAGGATATGGCCACCGCAGAGGCCTTCTATAACAGGTTTGCCAATTTACAGGGAACGACGCTTAAAACAGAGGATGTTGCAGAGGCAGGGCTGTATTTGGCGAGCGATGAGGCTAAATATGTTAGCGGGCATAACCTTGTAGTGGATGGAGGATTCTCAGTTTCTAATCACTCCTGGAGGTTATACCGATGAGGTTGTTTATGCAAATTCTGCTCACCAATGAGATGGTTGCACAATTCTGATTGTGGCCTTCAGAGGTAGTTCACATTTTCAATTTTTTTTAAAGATTTTCGAAAATCTGGTTTACAATGGTTAAATTTCAGTATTTTGAGTGTTTTAAGTCTTTTTGATGATGCTGAGTCTATTTATATGTTAAAAAATCCAATTCAAACACTCCAACTATCTGATTTTTTGAAATTTCTTTTACTGGATTCTCCTCCGGGACTATTCTGTATAGTCCGTTACTATTCTGTATATTGCTTAGAATATATGACTATGAAATTTGAACCTATGACTTTGTGGTTAGCATCTTCAACTTTTTTTTCTCATGAAATTCTACACTATGATTTTGTGGGGACTAAACTCCATACAAACTAATTAGCTCACACTTCGTGGTTAATGTAATAATGTCAGTTTATCTTATTATCAGCTTGTTTCAATTTTTTTTTATTAATCTTTATATTCTGTAATGTCTGATTAATTAATTTGTGTAGGATTTGAATTTAAAGGAATTTAAATCTCATGTTAAAACTTGAAAATAGAAGTTATTTTTAGGAAATTAAATTATTTCATAGAATTTGACTATTGAGGAGTTATAGCACTGCATTATATTAGATATCATTTTTTGACATTCAATTGTTTTAAGTAAGTCATTCATCTATGACTATTTCCATGAGAGATATATTTCTCATGATTATTGAGTAACTAGCTAATTTCTCATAATTATTGAATAATCCACTTAATACTAATTGCATTTGGTGATGCTCACAAAAGTAAATAAAGTAAGTATTTCACAAAATATTAAGTTAAATTAAACTTAATACTCGTTGTATCTAGTAATGCTCACAAAAATAAAAAAAATTGAATATTTTACAAAATGCCAAATTAAATTAAACTTCATACAGATGTCATTCCATTAATAATGAGCAATTATTTTTCCTTCTAAAATTCGAAACTGGAACTAACTTAAGTTTAGCATAATTGTGAAAAAAAACACACTGATAATCTCTCTTAGAGATTGAATATTAAACATGACTCCAACTGTATTAGTTTTTGGCCGTCACAATTAATAACATAATATATGAGCATTTTTTCCTTCAAAGTTCAAATATAAATTTTAACAAATTTTTTTATTGAATTTGCAAAAAAAAATTCATCATTTTTCAAGTCAAGCTAATGAAATTGGGAAGTAAACTGACTGGAAAATTGGTAGGTAAGCTGACATGAAAACTAATACTCTAGCAGTTCTGTTGGATTCTCAATGAGAACATTCCTGAGATTCTTGACAGAAATATACAAACTCGTTTCCTGCGTATAAATCTGTATGGGAGTTTTTTTTTTGGGTAGAAACACACAAATTCATACTGCATAAATCTCTGATTCACTGTAACTCACTATAAAATAATTCCATTTTTATGATAGAAAAGAGATAAAATTTCAAATGAAGAAACGGTTTTATTTGTTTTGAAATGAATCAGAGAATTATAGAGTTTTCCATCTCATAACATACGAGCATAAAAAACGATCGGATTTGTGGGTCGAACCATCTAATCTGTGGGTCAAATTATCTTATCTTTCAATGTTTAAATGTTAATCATAGATTTTTAAATTTTGTTGTAATTGCGCCGAGAGGTGCATCTACAGCCCAGTATGACCCCAATCTCAGGTGGGTCACGTCCTCATACAAAATGTCGGCTTAAGTTTTAAATTAAAAGAAAAAATAAAAAATAAAAATCGCATTGTGCTAGAACATCTATCAATTTCTAATACAATTATGTAGTATTTATATAATTTGAATGGATAGTAAATTATATACGAGAATTTGAATGGATCATAAATTTACCTTTAACAAAAAAAATTACCACATTGAATTTCCAAATAAAGTAAAATTTTAAACATCTTTACTCTTTATTAAAGTCAATACCATTTCCTAAATCAAAGGAAAAGAGTTAATTCAACACAAACAATCAAAATCCAAAATCTTTTAATATTTCTTTTAATTAAATATTTGTAAAATGAATTTATACTTACTCCAGAGCTATGGTAAATAAATAAAAAAATATGTAAACTAGATGTATGGTAAATAAATAAAAATTATTTTTATATTTATTCCATAAACCTTTTTATATTTAAAAAAAACTTTAAAAAGAGGTTTTATTTAGATGAAGCCTATGGGACGAATACCATGGGACAAATTAATATTGATACCATGGGTGAATAAATAAATATAAAATAGGTATAAACAAGTATGATAAATAAATAAATAAATATAAAATAGATATAAAGATGTATGGTAAATAAATAAATATAAAAGAGGCATAAAGAGGTAAGGTAAATAAATAACAAAATATCAAATAGGATTATAAATAAAAATATAATTAGATAACAAGCCTATGGGCCAAATACCATAGTAAAGAAAAGGGGTTTGGTAAATAAATAAAAATATAAATAAACTAGAGGTATGGTAAGTAAATAAAACCTCTTTTCATATTTACTCCATAATCTGCTTTATATTTATGAATATTTATGTTCATTAGTTTACATAACTAAGAAGAAATAGAGAGAGAGAGAGAAAGAGAGTGATAAGGGAGAGATGGAGAGAGAGTGTGTATGTTTAGGGGTGAGATAAAGAGACAAAGTAAGATGTATGGAAAGAAGTGGGGAGAGAAGAAGTGAGAAGGACAGAGGGAGGGATATAGTAATGTAGTTGGAGAGAGAGAGAGAAAGAAAGGGATGGGGAAGAGAGAGGATTAGAGAGAGAGAGAGAGAGAGAGATATGGGGGAAGAGAGAGGATTGGAGGGAAATGAGAGAGAGAGAGGTGGGAGAGAAAGGGAGAGAGAGGAAGGATGAGAGAGAGGAGGAGAGTGATGGAGGAAGAGAGAGTATTGGAGAGAGAGAGAGAGAGATCAGGGAAGAGAGAGGGATTTAAGGGAGAGAAAGAGAGAGGAAGGATGAGAGAGAGGACTTGAGAGAGAGGAGGAGAGAGGGATCGATAAGAGAGATGGATTTGGAGGGGGAGAGATGTAGGAAATAAGAAATATAGAGAGTGAGAAGTGGAAAGAGAGAAGGAGTGACAAGGGAGAGACAGAGAGAGAGCGTGTATGTTTGGGGCTGAGATAAAGAGACAAATAAGGAGAGATGGAGATAAGGGGGGAGAAGGAGATATAAGGAGATAGGGAGGGATATAGTAACATAGTTGGTGGGTGAAGAGATAGAGAGAGGGAGAGAGAGATGGGAGAGAAAGGGAAAGAGAGGAAGGAAGAGAGAGGATGTGAGAGAGTGGAGAGAGGGAGGGAAAGAGAGATGGACTTGGAGGGGGAGGGGGAGAGAGGTAAGAAGAAATAAATAGAGAGAGAAAGGTGGAGAGAGAGAGTGAGTGAGTGATAAGGAAGATGGAGAGAGAGGGAGAGAGGGGAAAGATAGAGATATAGATGGAAGGTGAAGAGAGGGAAGAAGAGAGAGATGGGGAGAGGAGGGGATTGAAAAAGAGATTGATATGTATGGATTGCGAGAGTGTGTGTGTTTAGGGGGGTGAGATAGAGAGACAAAAAAGAAGAGATGGAAGAGGATATAGATATGGATGGAGGGTGGAGAGAGGGAATAATATTTCTCACACTAGATGGATTGATATAAGTGGAGATGGTGATTTATAATCCTATTTGATTATTTGCACCATATGCATCGATTTTAGTGTAGATATTTATTTCTAATGATATTTGATTACTTGCACTAGATGCATTGATTTCAGTGTAGGTGGTGATTTCTAATACAATTTGATTACTTGCACTGAATTTGTTGATTTCAATTTAGATGTTGATTTATAATTATATTTGATTACTTGCACTAGATGAATTGGTTTCAATGTAGATGATTTCTAATCCTATTTGATTGTTTGCACTAAATGCATTGATTTCGGTGTAGATGGCGATTTCTAATCCTATTTGATTTATTTGAGTAAATGCATTGATTTCAGTGTAGATGTTGGTTTCTAGAGAGAGAGAGAGAGAGAGTGATAAGGAAGATGGAGAGAGAGGGAGAGAGGACAAAAGGAGGAAAGAGAGATATTAATTGGGGAGAGGGAGAGAAGGGGAAGATAGAGATATAGATGGAAGGTGAAGAGAGGGAAGAAGAGAGAGATGGGGAGAGGGGGTGATTGAAAAAGAGATTGATATATATGGAGTACAAGAGCACGTGTGTTTAGGGGGGTGAGATAGAGAGACAAAAAATAATAGATGGATTGGGATATAGATATGGATGGAGGGTGGAGAGAGGGAATAATATTTCTTGCACTAGATGGATTGATTTAAGTGGATATGGTGATTTATAATCCTATTTGATTATTTGCACTAGATGCATCGATCTTAGTGTAGATATTTATTTCTAATGATATATGATTACTTGCACTAGATGCATTGATTTCAGTGTAGGTGTTGATTCCTAATACTATTTGATTGCTTGCACTGGATGTGTTGATTTCAATTTAGACGTCGATTTATAATTATATTTGATTGCTTGCACTAGATGCATTGATTTCAATGTAGATTATTCCTAATACTATTTGATTGTTTGCGCTAAATGCATTGATTTTAGTGTATATGTTGGTTTCTAATCTTATTTGATTGATTGCATTAGGTGCATTGATTTCAATGTAGAAGATATTTTCTAATCTTATTTGATTGCTTGCATTAAATGCATTGATTTCAATGTATATGTTGATTTATGATTTTATGTAATTGGATATATGACGGTAGATTAATATTAAAGTGATTGGATTAACAATATGCATTGATTTTAGTGTAAGCACAAAAAGTTATTAACAATGTAGATTGATTTTTGTGTTATAGTAATTTAAGCTATTAATATTGGAGAGCAAGAGAGACAAAGTATCATGTTTACTACAACAGATCGAGCTAAAGATTTAAATGGTTTACGATTTAAATTTTTTTTTTCATATAATCGATATGAAAAGATAACAAAACTAACAAGGGAGGAAATAAGAATAGTAGAAGAAAATAGTTTGAGATTGATTGTAACATGAATACATTCTTATTATTCACATTTTCTATCTTTCAACACTATTATTGTCACTTTGCATTTAAAAAAAATATTTCATCATTTTTCATCATTATAGTTATTAACAATAATTATCATCTCAACGAACTGAGGTAACTAAGAAAATTTAAAATTAAAATGACCAAGTTAATCTCAGAAATATTTAGCATATTTAAAATGGTTATAATAATATTTGATATATTTACATATTATTGATAAAATTAATCATATCTTTGATAGATTTTCCTTGGCAGCACACTACTGAAACCAGCCTAGATCCATCTTACATCTCAAAAATATACAAAAAATTTAATAATCTGAAAAATGTGACATTGATGCCTCTGACTAGAACCAGCCTAGATCCATCTAACTCTGGATCTATCATGCGCCGAGAGGGATCAAATCTCTCGAGGTGCAAACCTTTCCTCAAGTTTTGCACTCAAAAAATAGGTTTGTACCTCGAGAGATTTTATCCCTCTCGGTGCATGATAGATCCAGAGTTAGATGGATCTAGGCTGGTTATAATATAATAATAAATTGATTTTTGATTAAATAGTTGAATGTCCTTGAAGCTAGTGCTAACGAGTTTCCTTAGAAAAAATAGATTGGAGTTCATCTCTAGAATAGTCCTGGTATCTAGATGTACCTGAATTTATTAAGTAGACTAAGAGCAGATGGCGGGTCCCAATAGACTCGGTCCCATTAGCCAATCAAAATTATTAAGTAGACTAATTTGGAAACTATTGGATTAACCTTCGCTAGAGAAATTGTAAATTGGAAACTATTGGGTTAAAATTAGCTAGAGTAATTGTACTCTTGAACAAGTCACGATAATAACAGTCAATAAGGAAACATAACAACAACGATATACCATCATATTAATAGTGTTGTGAGAATGGCGGACCAATAACTACTATGCAACTTAATGATTAAGAGTAGACATGAAAATTATAGACACTCTAAAGGAATGATGGCTGCCAGAGTCATCATTTTATAGTCATTTTTATTTAATTGTACCACAAAGATATAACCCCAATGGTAATTGTAAGTACATAGCCCTTACATCGTGATAAATATGAAAGAAAACAACAACTATCATTCCAATAAAAAGAGTGTTGTAACCAAAACCCTAGGTATTGGGGTAAACAAATTCAATTTTGTTTAGTAATAAAATAAATAATATAAACCATTATAACACAATTTGGCGAGGTAGCCGAAGATAAATCTATCATGTTTACACACATATTTATAAAAAATTTCATTACACTCTTATTAGAAAACTATGTCAACCTCTAGGGGAGGGGGACTTAAATTAAATTATAATTCGGAGATTTTCACTATGAATACTCCTGAAATAATGTATGTACAATGGAAATATGAGAAGGAAACAAAAAATAATACCAACAGACCATGAAAAAATGTAGAGAATTAACCAAGTTTTCCTTGAAATTCTAGGAGACCCTACAGGAAGAACAAGATGAGGCTTATGAGCACCCTAGTCTTGAAGTGTTAATAAAGGTGTAAATGGATGTTAGAGGCAAAACCCTTATAGCCAGAAACTCACCTGTAAGAATAGTGTTAAAGAAAGGGATCAATTTTTATTGCCATGGATACTAATAGGAGACAAAAGGAAACATAATTAAACAACATAAACCTGCCTACTTGAAGCCTTGCATCACCATGAGGGGAGTACTCATCGCATTGTTGAGAAAAAAACAAACTGAGAGAGAAAAAAAATCTTCGTAAGCAATCCACAAAGGACATAAGAGAAGCAATAGATTCCTTGCGAATGAAAGAAAAATAAATCAAATATACATGTTCTATGTTACCTAAGAATGATGAAGGTGCTCAACTGGAGCCATCAATGTTTGAGTGAAGATATACTAAAACAAAAAAGGAGTGGACCCAAACCTCGCCCTGTAAAAGTTAACCCGATGAGAATCGAACGGGTAAGGCATAACATGAATAAGGGATGACAATCTGTAGAAATTAATTGTAGATTCAATACTACTCATATAATGTTATAAAACATAAGACTCAAATCTACTCTACTCATCTGCGAAAAGAAATTCATGATTGAGAAGCAATATAAAAAATGTGACATTAAGAAATTAACACACATAACACAAAGATATATCTAGGGGAAAGCCACTGCTCAAAACCCCTTCCTATTTGTATTGAATTAGTAAGAAAATAGAGAAGAAATACAATGCTTGCTCAATCTTGAACAATCTCTACACAAGTATATTCTATCTCATTGCTTCACAGAATGAATCTAGCCAATGTTTAGCCAGTTTTGCTGCCTTCCAATTTCCTATTTCCTTGCGATGTTTCTCAAGTAATTATCCCCCTATTAATTAGGGAAACCCTCATCCTGAATTGCACAATCACTATAGGTCCTTCTCCGACTGCACGCACCATGTGTACAACTTGGATAATTATACAACTAATTGTACATTTCCCTTGAACTCCAATCTCAACAAGGTAACTCGTATTTCATGCATGCATGAGTTAATTATGGTTGATTTATCAGTTATCTAGTTAATCATTGAGTACACACCCCACTACTAGACATCCCACTAGTTCCTCCAACAGTTGCAACTAATTTAACTAACTTTAACTTAGTTTAACTGAATTAAATTATTACAACTCAAATTAAAGTCAACCTAGGATACTAAAATTTAGGAACCACTCTACATGACTAAATTTATGCCCTCATCCCGAATCAACTGAGCCAACTAAGTCAAACTAACTTAGTTAACATATTCTTGTTTTCTTGTGATGTGGAATTACAATTTTCTCCTAATTTAATTTAAGGGAAAACTAAATCAGGAATTTATTTTTCTCATTTTCAACATAATCGTAGAAAGAAACCAAATAAGGAGGTGGCCACATACCTTCTATTCATGGAACCAAATAAAAGGGTCCACAACAAACTGCGAAAAATTTGTAGTTATTAAAATCAAGAGGATTATTCTTAAATAATAATCAACTCATTGAATGAAGTTTTTTGTTACCTAGAGAACAGGTGAATAGTAAGAGAAGGCCAAAAGCAAAACGAAACCCTGCAATTGAGGAATAAGAGAAAAATCAGTTACGTAAAACCTTTCCACCTTCATTCTATAACTACAAACTTGTAAGAGTAAACGAGGACTGTAAATTACCGATATAATAGGCACTTGAACCTTTGAATAATGAGGGTTTTATGCGTAATGATTTCTGGTTGCATAAGGGTGCGAAAGGAGGACATGCACAACAGAGGAATGGGGTGGTTACACCCATAAATACCTTAATTCCTCATGAAAACCTGATCTAGAGTCAGGTAATCCAAGGGCTGAGTGGGAGACACCTTTGAGATGTCAGTATGGCCACATCTCCTCGTGGAATAATCGAAATGATGTAATAATCAAGGAAGAACACCACCAAATAGTTAAGTAATACTAATGTGAGAGTTTAATACTTATGCTACCCATATCATAAAATAACCTTAGGGCATGATCGATATATTTGAGGGTTGTGAATTAAACTTGTGACATGACTTATCACTAGTGAGAGATTCATGAAATTTAATAGCCAAACTAAATCATGGGTGTTAAGCGAGAAAATTTCACATTCACTAGTGTGTTGTTACCATGTAGACTATAAAGAGTATGTGTGGTTGTGATGTAAACGAACAACCATATATAAGTAATTTCATAAATAAGTACCTAACCTCAAATATAATATGCATGCTAGTCACTCGTTGACTTGGAAAACCCAGTAAAAGATATAAATTTCCTAAAACAAAATCATGTGGCATTGGGGATATTACAAGTGGTATCAGAGCAAGTTGGGTTCAAAATTTCAGCTTGTTTAAGGGACAAATAGTAACAAATCATGTTGTATTTCATAGTATAAAGATTTGTAAATGTGGAAACTTCGCTTATAGGACCCTTACCTAATTCAATTTGAGATATGGACACAGTCAACCCATATTCACTTTGTTGTTTAAAAATTAAAGGTAGCAATGCCCTATTAAGAAATGACATTGAAAAATGGATTAAAATAAATATATATGGGTGTCCTAGGTTATAAAAGACTAAAGGAAGTTATTACCTATAAAACTTATTGAGCTCCTTGGAGAACAATTTTTTTTTGAAATATTTATTTGATAATAAGTGATAACAAAGAAAATCATATTCCATTATTGTTGGTCATGATCTAGAATGATGAGGAAGCGTATACACCAACATATTAAGAAGAGAAATATTAATAAACTTGGCAAAGTAACATTCCTACACTATGAATATGTTTGAGAAGGAAGGTGGGTGTTTCCTGTGAGATCATTTTGAGGAATCTAGGATTATCTACAAGACAAATACCTATTTATAGTTGTGAAATTATTTTTGTTAAGGTTATATAGTTATAAAATTTGTTGAAAAGAGGAGTGAAGAAAATCATTGGTGATAGCCTAAAACTTTGAATATTATCTGCGAATGGAAAGATAAATTAACATCGTACAATAAAATAAAAATAAAAATCAAGAACATTGTAATATATACAAAAAATTATACGATATACTGATGTACCCCAAGGAAGTCAGTTGAGCACAAGGATAAATCTTGTCCAAATTGAATGGGTATATAGGATGCCTATGATTACCAAATGAGTCAATGGTGGGTGATTGGTGGAATGGTTTGAATCCTTCCAATTAATATGGCAGATATTGACAATGGTGACATTAAAGGAAAAAAAATTTATATGATAATAGTATACCTTATGTATAAATGAGTCCAATAAAATCATTCTAGTTGATACAAATTTCATGATTGATGGAGATAAAGTTTAAATTGGTAAAGGAATTAATGAGATTTTGTTGGTTGCAAGTTTTTGTATAATTTCTCGATAAGATACCTAACATAGGACCAACAACATGAAGATAGGTTGTGAAAGATATGATGGAAGCAAAATAATCTTGGAAATAATAAGATACAATTGAAACTTTTATGTGGAAGGAGTGTGGTAATCATATCTAGGATACTTCCTGACACCAAATAGATATGGAAGTGCATCAGAACAATGTTGTGGATATCTAGAGGAGAAACACACATTACACCAAAATTTAACAAGTGTAAAGTGAGTAAGACCAGAATTTAAAATATGAAACATTGTTAAGGAGTGCAATGGCCCTAAACAGGGGAATGGAATCCATCTATTTTTGAAAATTTATGTGCCAAGTGAACGCAAAGGGCTCAAGAATTTTTTGAGTTAAAAACTCATAATAAAAATTCTAGAATGATTCTTTAGATGGTCTATTTTGTAGCCACCTTGCAACTGGGAAGGTGGTCCAAACTTATGTAGGAACACAACAGAATATATATATATATATAAAAACATACACACAGAGATGCAGCAAAAATAAATATTCATTTCATTTATCAAAGAATTGAAAGATTCTTACAAGCAAAATGGAAAGAGACTAGCTCAGGTGATGGTAACTTATCTTTGAGAAGATATGTGGTGGCTACATGCCTTTGAACTATGTTAAAATGAGGCTCAAGGGAATTTTTATTATTAAAAAACAAAGGAAAGCCATAAACAACCAAAACCCTAACCTCAAAAGATGGAATTCCAAGAGTTTGTTGGCCTTGTTGGGGTTATTTGTGCATCCAACTCCCCAGGGTCGTAACTTGGTCATATGATCTCTGTTTGGCGTGTATGATACCTCTTTGGAAATATCTCTATGAGTACTATAATATTTTTCATAGGCTCGTAGATGACTAAGACCTCAAAAAATGTCGTTTAGGGGGTCAAAACAACTTCGCAAGTTCAAGACCCGAGAAACTGCTAAAAGTAATAAATGCTGCTATGATCAAGGAAACAAATGAAACCGACCAAAGGTCTAGGTGGAATAAGCAGGTGGCCACCAATATCCACCTAGATTAGTCATCTCCCCTTAGGAAGAAATTGTCCACATTGCGTGTATAGCATCCATGAGGTGAAGAAATTTCTGTTGAACCTAGTTCCTAGTGAACCACTTGCCCTAGTGAACGAGTTGACCTCCTTTGAAAAATCGATATATATGGATCCTCCGTTGGCGAGTTTTCTTGATTTGTGTTTCCATGATCGTATCAATTGTGTCCTATTCAATGAAACTTGGGTTGAGCTGATCTGTTGGTGTCAGTTGCTCATCAATGTCCAAAGTGTCCAACAATTGGGGAAAATATGGTCGTAGTTGGTCCACATTAAATATTGGGTGTAGGCGAAGGAACGGTGGAGTTCTGAGCTCGAATTCATTGTCCCCTATAGCCTTGGTGATGGTGTAAAAAAAATATTGGAGCCAATGAAGTTTGCGGTGGGGCCGAGTGAGGCACTCCTTCTGCAAATATAGCCAAACTTTGTCGCCCACCTGGAACTTGTGTGGCACCTGATGCTAATCATGACGCTACTTGTACTTAGCATTTTCTCTATCCAATATGTCATGGAATTTCTGGAAGATATGATAAATTCACTGAATGAAGCTATTAGCCTTGTCAACTTCGGATTGGACATGAGTTGAATCCAAGGGAGTAGATGCAAATGGTATGGTCACATAAATGGGACATAGTGGCTTGAATACCAACCCCTCCTAAAAGGGACTATGCCCAATTGAGCTATGGAGAGCTTTGTTGTAGTTGTGCTAGACATAGGGGAGGCTTTCATCCCATGTGCGTGGATGATTTGAGTTGGACATGCATAGAATGTGTACAATCATCCTATTGACGAACTTTGTTTCACCATCATTTTGGGGGTGGAAGGTCGTGGACTTAGTGAGCTTGGTATCCAACATTGACCAAAGGCTTGACCAAAATTTACTCAGGAACATTTTTTCTTGATCTGAGACAATAAACTATGGGATCCCAAAGTGTACCCACATTTTTTCAAAGAAGAGCTTTGCAGCGACCTCTTTTGTGATAATATTCTTGCAGAATTCCATAATGGAAATCTTAGAGAATCTCTTGATGACCACGAAAACACATTTGTTTCCATGCTTAGTAGAACATATGCCCAACATGTAATCCATAGATATGGATTACCAAGGTCGACTATGAGTAGGAAGAAGAGTATATAGGTCTTGCTTCTTCATTGTGGGTTTGGAAATGACACAGGAAGTGCAGGATTTGATGTACTTCCCAACATCATGTCAAAGGTTCGGCCTGTAGCACTACCACCATTTTATCTACTTCGAAATGTCAACCAACCCAACTGTAGTGTGCCTCCCAAATCATATAGGAAGGTTTTTTTGAAGGAACACAAAGGTTTCCCAGGCGTCATAATAGTGTGCCCTGGAGGTGAAAATCTAAAACTTGCTTACCTTCTAGAAGCATTTGATATGTGTTGTCGAGTTTCGGATCACTCTTGTAAAGATACAACCACCCTGAAGTCTTGTGTCCACAAGAGTCGAGCACATTGGTTAGCGCCATGATCGATCATCGACTGAGACAATATGCAACATTATTTGTGCTATCCTTATTGTACTTGATGTTCAAGTGGAACTGTTGCAGATATGTGGACCATTTCTGATGGTGATCTCTCTACAAATTTCCTTGCGTTTGTATGAACTGCATGAGTCAGTGGTCTATGTGGATGACCATTTCCTTCCCTATAATGTAATGCTTCCATTGTCGGCAATCCTGCACAATGGAATACATCTCTTTGTCATAGGTAGGATACTTTCAGACTGTGTCTGAAAGTGTCTGACTGTGATATTCTACTGGATGCCCCTACTGAGTAAGAACTACCCCGATAGCATAATCAGAGGCATCTGTCTCAATCTCAAATGGTTTTTATAGGTATGGTAATGTGAGAACTGGTGTAGAGTAGAGGCGGTGCTTCAACTTAATAAATGCCTTATGTTGGGGTTTGAACTAGAAGAAACTTTCTTTCGCTCCACCCTTGGTGACTTGAGTCACAGTCCAAGTGATATGAGAGAAACCCAACATGAACCTGTGGTAGAAATGGGAAAGTCCCAGAAGGTTGCATAGCTATGTTAGAGTAGTTGGGGTTGGCCAATCTCGAATAAATTTTATCTTGGCTGGGTCCACATGCACACCCCGCTCATCAATTATTTACCCTAGATATTAAACTTGATTCATACCAAAATTTCATTTCTCCAAATTGGCACACAACTTGTGTTGTCACAGGGTTTGGAGGACCTGCCATATATGGTGTAGGTGCTCTTCTAAAATCTCGCTAAACATCAGGATGTCATACAAATACGCTACCATGGAGGAGTTGGTGAATGGCTGCAAGATATCATCCATTATCCTCATGAAGGTTGTGTGGGGAGTTTTCAACCCGGAAGGCATGACTAGCCATTCGAAAATTCCCTCAGATTTGAAGTTAGTCTTCCACACATCAGAGGGTTTGATTAGCACATGGTGATAACTAGAATTCAAATCAATATTGCTCAAATATTTGGTCCCCTTGAGTTGTTCCATAAGGTCATCAATCTGTGGGATTGGATACCTATTCTGGATAGTGATATTATTCAATGCTCGATAGTCAATACAAAGTCTCTAGGTGCCGCATTATTTTTGTGCTAACATGATCGGGCTCCCACAGTGTGATGAACTGGGCCTGATGTGTCCTTTCTACAACACCTCCTGAATCTTCATCTTAATTTCATCATTCTAAAGAAAAGAGCGTTGGTAAATTGGTCTGCTGGGTAACGACGTGCTTGAGGTCAGATCGATGGAGTGATTGACCTGACACTGCAAGGGCACCCCTACGGGTGAGGTGAAGATGTCACTGTAATTCTCCACGACCTTTTCAATATGATGTTTTCGTGTGAAGGACTCTAGGATTGAGGCTGTGGATGTGGCTACAATATTTTTTTTTCCCTGAGGTAAAATCATAAGGATGAAAATTTTCCTTTTCTAGGAAATGATATTACTGCATTGCTAACAAAGATCAAAGAGATGGCGGTAAGTGGTGCTATCTTCGATATCATGTATAACTTTTTTCCCAAATAAATAAAACAGTGTGAAGCCTAGACTCATACACATCATGATGCTTCCATAAGTATGGTTGGCCTAATAATGCATCAAAAATTTCAAGAGGAGAAACATCACAAAATATTTCATCTTTAAAAGGTTTGAGGATGTGTGGAAGGAAACATTGTTGGCTAGCGCCAAGGTCTCGTCCTTGGTGAAGCCACCCGATGGTGTACAGTTTCGGGTGTGGTGTTGTCAGTAGGCCCAACCACTTCATGACCTCTATTGATATGGGGTAATTTTGGCTCACAGTGTTGACAATGATCTATAGCGGAGAACCCTTTACACACATTTGTGAGTGGAAGATTCGCTCCCCCTCCTCTAGATCTTCAAGCTCAATATTTTGGATCTTGGTGGTGGAAACGGTGGCACTAAGCCCTACATCAATAATATGCTTCCCTTTATTATTCCCCTTGTTGGTTTTTGACATAGAGTCATAATATGCATGTGATTCGAAAGCCTTTAGCTTAGCCACCTACGAATTCTTGGCTTGGCACTCACTTTTCTTGTGAGTGGGGACCTTATGAAACTCACATTGTTTCCTCGTGTCTTTATTTATATTTGTGGTTTTGTTATTTTATTGCAGCTTCAACGGGTTTTCCTGGGTTGCCCCGCCTTGGATTTTTCCTTTGTTTTGCAATTTGGGGGCACCTTTCCCTTGCTTTGGATTTATAGATCCAAAGTCTTGCTTCTTCTGTTTAAATTTTTTCTCAATCTTGGTAGTGTAGAGGTATGATGAACCAAGCAAGGAGATGTCCAAGAACTCCATTTCCTCCTGAATTTATTTATGCAAGCAACTGTGGTACTTGAGTACCAAATGTTTCTTTCAAATATTTTATACCCAAATTTGAGCGCAGTGTATGGAAAATATTCGTCAATTCATGCACATATTGGTCCCTTTGTTGTTGCAGCTTTTTCCATTGTATGTACTTGTCCTCGTAGCTCCCCATGGGGTAACATTATTCCTTGATGGAATATTGGAAAGAATTCCAAGTGGGTGCAGCTGAAAACTGTGAGGGTTCTCTCTCATCCCTTGTTAGCAATAGGTTTCCCACCAATCCTTGACATGAGGGTTGTATTTGAGGAGGGAAAAAGTAATATTTTCCCAATTAGAAAAGTCATGAACAGAAAAATACCCTTCCAAGAGATTTAAGCATCTATCTATGACGTCTGCATCTATCTAGACTTCAAATATGAGAATGTCAACGCTGACACGTACCTTAAAGGGAGTGGCACCTCTAGAGTTGTTCTGTGGGTAGCCACCTCAGGATATGGGAAAAATTATCCATCATCGCATTCCTATGTTTCTTTACATTTTCCTCGAGAAATATTTTGAAAGGATCTCTTGCTCCCTCGTATTTCTTTTCTTCTCCCATGGGAGGTCGTCGGGGTCTGCAAAACCTATCTTGCAAAGTTTCAATCAGTTCAAGCCTTTGTAGGGATTTTCGTGCTTGGGGTACTGTTTTTTCTTGTTGTGACCTTACCTATGGGCTATTTATGTCGTATATTTTCTCTCACTCATCTCTAGGTTGTGGTTTTGGTTGTGTCACAGGCGGCTTGAGGGAGGGAAATAACGAAGTTTTTTGTTAACCATGTTGAGATGTAAAAAAAGTTTATGCAACTTTTGAAGAAGGGTGGGCATTAAATTGGGGAAATAGCTTCATGGGAGTGATTTTCCTCCTAGCGAGAGGAATTAGCTTGAAACTAGATAAAACCCTTATGCTAGACATTGAAATAACAAGGGAAAATTATCTATCATGGATCTAGTTTCTTCTCTTAACAAAGTATTTTAACATATGAATAAAGGAAATGGCATTTCATACCATTTATTTTACAAAAACCATCCCACTCACTAGCCTCTCTCTCCCCATAAACCTAGCTTAGCAAAAGGAAAGGTATCACATTCATTGCTAAATAGTCCCTTAGGCTATCCCACTTCTCTCCATTATTGCAAAATTGATTTGATAGAAAATATCAATTTTTCAAAACTAAGTAATTTAATTATAGAATTTACCCGTAACTTAACCATGACATCTATAGGTTGAAAAAATATGGCAACATCATAGCTTTCATGGTATTATGCACACTCTAGCATCAAAATTCCATTATACCCATGACATTATCTCCCCATCATATGTAAATGGTAGAATGAATCAATGGTTTTCCCCAAGAATGAGAAAATATCCCTCCCAAGGCTTGCATCTGGTCTAAGTGTACATTAAGAATACATTTCCACCCATGTACTTGAAAAATAAAACACATGGAAATTTATATTAAAATAAAAGGAAGGCTTTGGAACTAGAAATTTATTAACTAAAATAAAATAACATTTATTTGACCAATCTTTCCCCCCTCTTATTAGCTTATTCCCCTCATGGTTATAATAGGAAGACATAACCCCAAATTCTCCTATCTATTAGTTTATCTTAGTGTAATATATTAACTAAAGTATAATCAAAGTGTAGTTAAACTCATAGGATATTCACTATATGAAATTATGACATAGCACACATGTTCCTAAGATATTAAATATTGCCCCTATTTTTATTAGAGCCCCGTTTTTATAACCCAAAATACTATAACCATGCATCGCCCCCCCACCCCATATTTTGGATCTCACTCAGCTATCTACAATATATTGACTTTATTTTTTTACAATTTTAAAACATCATTTATGAGTGAATGTGATAAGATATTGATCACCAAGATGAAACCCTCATGATTAACCTACCCAACGTAGAATATATATTCACGTTATGGTCAGTGCTCATATGGGATGTCATTGCATGTATAACACTGAATTTCAAAGAAAACTTTACAACACAAATGGATTTCAAAATTTTTGGGCCAATGTGAATAAATCCATTGGTGTAGATATACCATTAATGGTCATAATTCATTCAATCAACATATCACTACAACATATTCAAGTGTTCAAAAGAGTTTATTTACCTTTGTATGTTTGACTAAAAAGATGGAATCTCATTCAGTTTATGAACATTTACTGACTTGGCATGATAGTGGGATAGCTATCATAGGAGATTTATTAGATCGAGTTACATCCCCATAAGAAATTAGGTTGAATGAAGAAGAATACTAGATTTCATTGCTCTTCCATGTAAACGTAATGCTTAAATAAAAGTGTAATATTTGTAGATATTATGATCAAATAATTGAGAAAAATCCTCTTATTTCTTACTTGTACATAATAGGTGAGGATTATCCACAATCATCCCCACATTGAGTTCTAGTTGATACTTTGGAAATGTGATAGAATCAATTTTTCTTTTTCTTTTTCATAATTCAATGGTATTCCCCTTAATTGACCTCACTAATAATTGATAAATCTTCCCCCAATAGGTATGGAGATTAGAGAAGTCATGTTGGGACTTGGAAACTACCATATTTTCTTGAAATTCCCTTCATCTTGCCAACAATTTGTTATTCTTCCTCTGATATGTTGTGATCTTCCTCAAATCTACCCTAATAAGATTAAATTTTCTTAGATCTACTATGAAATGCTTAGATTTTCTTAAATTGACTTATACATGCTTGTTCAAATTTGTTCGAGGGAGAGAAAAGGTATGCATTTTTCCAATTTTTGATGTAAATTTTTTTGTTTGACCTTTATGAGATAATAATTATATGCAGTAGGTTAAAATACAAACGAGAACATTTAATTCAATTTTCATACTCCAATTGTGGAATAGGAATCACAAAGCAAAGTATAAAATTGAAACATATGTTTCAATAAACAATAAAAATCAACTCCAATGCTTACTATTTCTTTGTTAATTTTAAATATCAATCTCACACACTATACAATGTATATATTAAGCTCTTACAAAATACTTGTAAGCAAACCCAACAAGCTTGGTTCCTTATGTGATCTTACACAATATACAATACTTTTGAGAAAAACCAACATGCTTGGATCACTATGTAACAACCGTATATGCTTCTTTAGAAGATCATGTTGTTTAAGGAGTTGATAAATAAAATTTAGGAAAAAAATATTACACTTTATTACCAAATACATATCTTGAGAACCAACAAGATTATAATATATACCAAAATTATGAGAGAATAAACAAGAGCAAAAACGATAGTTAACAAGAACTACAGGCATCGGGAGTCCCTGTTCGGTCGGAAATATTTATACTTAAGACTGAAAATATTTATACTTAAGACTGGTTATGAGTTTGAAAACACTACCATTTTTCAAACACTTCTACGCAATTATGATTGGTTATAATTTTGAAAACACAACCATTTTCTAAAAACTTAAAACTTATACGCAATTATAGTGCACTATTTTTGTTCGATGACTACTTAAGGTGGAATCACAGAGTTGACTACTTTGGGTATCCTTGGAGGGAAAAAAATATATAAAGAAACTAATAAAATCCAAGTTTAGACTTAAAGGAAAAATACAACATAGCTTGATATTCGTTTCACTAGGAGAGGCAATTGGCAATGCTGCAAACCTTGATTTATCAGATGGTTGGATTCCCATTTTCCTTATGCGTATACTATGGTCAAAATTTGAGGACCCTTCAATGGAGGAATTAAATTTTTTCTCAATTTCAAGTTGTCACACCCTGGCAGAATTGAAGAAGTTGTGTTGATAATTCTCATATTCCAACTTTACATCTTGCAGATGGATTCCTCTGTTGACATAGTCAAGTCTATGGATTGAAAATGGCAAGAGAACATAAAATATAAAAGAGGAGTTTGGATATTTTAGTGAATGCATTTTTCTCTATCAATTCAAGACAAAATCCTTGATAACATGTTAAAGATACATACAGCTGAAATTGAAGGTGAATTTCAGCATGCCCTGCCACGAACCTGAATAATAGAACAACAATGCCTTCATAAAAATTAAATTACCATAATTAGTCTCAGTTATGACTAATTGTGTGTTGTTTTGTTGTGACTAATTTTTATAATGGTAAAAAATCAACGACATTATATGATACCATCGAACCACTATTTGAAAAATATAAGGCATCACAATACATGTGAGTAGTCACATGTAAAATATTAAATTTGTGAAACCTAGAAATATGTGTAGTCATGTTGAGGCCTCGGAATTCACTGCCACAACATGGGGGAAAACCACCCGGTCCGAACCTTAAAGCAGCTCCTTTTCCATTTGGTGTAGTGGCTCTGACTGGGATAGTGGGACCAGTGTCCCAATAAGGAATGATTTTGGGTGTGTTTTGATTATACAACATGCAATGGAAAATGATTCTAATCTATCACATGCATCTATATAAACTCTCTATTCGACTATATACCCGGGGTGTTTCTTCCTTTATGTGATCTAAAGAGATATATTTCAACTATTAGTAATGTAGATTATTTAACAGTCGAAAGAGATAAAAATTATGTAAGATGATCCTTCTAACAAAATAGTTTGATTAGAAGAATTGTGAAAAGTGTATCACATTCATATGTGTGATTATATATCAGATTAGAAATCACAAACAAATATTAGTACAAAAGTGCATGTAACATTCATTTATAATGACGTTTTAAATATATAATGTAATAAAAGAGATTACTTTCAATCTATAAAGTAAGACATAATACAAGTGAATATAAGTACCATATGTACGAAGTTATACTCATGTAAACTGATAGTGGATATCTTCTCCTCTTCACTTTAAATCAATTTAAAGAGTATAGTAGTGCAACATCAGTTAAACAACTTCAAATGTCAAAATATAACAGATTGTGTTCCATTAATTCATCAAAGCATTCACAAACTTACAAAAGTGCATTCTTTGAGAATGTTTTTGACAAATTTCTGGACCCTTGTCTAAATTCATGAGAGGGGTTTAAATAATAAACTAACTACGTTTTAAAATTATATTATTACATAAAAATAGAGGAGGTTTCAAACAACCATCCTCGTAAGAATAACTTTAACTACAATCTAGGAAAATAAAGTAACCATATGACTTATGAATTCCTATATTTATTTTGGATTTGACCCCGAAGTTGACAAATATCTAGCATGGGCTTGAGCTGAGCTCGCTACGAAATCCTTGATCTGACATGTCCCTTGAATATCGATTTGAGAGTGCTAGCTGCGATATTCTTGTTGAATCTGTAAAAGACTGCAAGGTATGGTACTGATGATAAGGTTCGATCAGAAAATTCCAATAATTTTCTTGATCAAACTTATTTACCTTTTTAATCATTTCATCCTGCATTTTTTCCTTTTGTTTGCACTGTGTTTCCAGTTGTTTAAATTCTGAGAGCACTTCAGACGTGCACTCTTTAATAAGTTCTTCTTTCAATAGTTGTCCACATATAGATTCTGTAATTTCCTTTGTCAACCTTGATGTTTTTGTTGCTGATTTCTCTTCTTTCTTTATCTATTATTGCCATTGAATGTGTTCATTGATTTTCTTTTCGATCTTCTCACATTCAAGTTTCTAGATAGCTACTTGCTGGATCAATATTTCACTTGAGTCACAATAACAACCAGCAATAGAAGCTTGTTGGAAAAATACTTATTGTTGATGCTTTAACTTAGTATTCACATCCAATGCTTCCTTTATGAATTTCTCTAACTGTGGATGGCTTTGTAATATGTTCATTTCCCCTTCGAGTTGTGTTTTATTCTTAGTGAGTTGTACTTGATGTTGTAAATTAAGAATTTTAAAATCTTTTTGAAATTGGGACATCTTCAATTGTATTTTCTCGCTGGAGTTAGACTTTTCTTGATTTAACAGTCTCTCTGATTCTTGTATTCTGTTTTCTCTCTGCTTCAGTAACATTATAAGCTTAGTAGCTTTATCAGCAGTGGTAGTAGCATATGCCCATGCAAAATTTGATAGTTTGGTTAAATGCTCAGTAGGATTAGCTAGAGTATCCTTCCACGAAATATTAATAGATTCATTTGTAAGGTTTGTGACTATATCATCAATTCTTCTCCTTTTGATTCTTTTGACTACAACCTTATGACTAGGACTGTAGAAGACATCCAGCGAAGGAATTTCCTCAACTTCTAAAACTAGTTGTTCTGTGGGACAAGTCGGGATGATCTCTCGATCATGAGTTTCAGGAACTTGTTGTAGTGGAGTAAAAATTTCCACTAACCTTTGATAATGTTCAGGTGTCTGAAAACTAACAACTTGATAAATATTTGGATTTGTTATAGGAGTATTTATTTCTTTAGAAAACTCATGCCATTCACTATTCAAATTCTTTGGTTGGGAATTTTCTGACCGATCAAGTGTATCTTGACTGTGCTGAACTTCTTGCGAAGTTGATTCTGTTCCATCACTTCCTCCTTTCTCCTGCATCTTAATCTCTTGGATTACTTGATCAATTATATTTTCTGGGTTTTCCTTTCTGCTTTCGGATTCATTTTCAGAATGATCCTAATTCTGAGATTGATGGTTTTATTGTCCTAACTCATATTAAAACATGTATTTCACTTCATTATCCAAGATAATATTTGAAGTAGGTCTATTTACATATTCAATAGTCAATAAATCTAGATGAATCCTTTCCAGACTCTTATTTCTATATGCTTGGAAGGCTTCCAAGTCATCTTGATTAATTTTTCTGGATGCAAACTTAAGTACATTTGAAAACTTTTTTATGCCTTGAAAGAAATCATCAACCCTATCTATCTCTTTCACAAAAGGTTTTAATTTGATCTTTGTGATGTAGTTTTTAATTACATCATTCAGATCATATGGTTGCTTTGGAATTATTGCAAAATTCAATAGATTAACTTTTAACACTTCCTTGTAGCCATGACCAATATCAAAAAGTGAAAAAGTACTGCACTGTAAAGGGACATTAGGCCAAATGACCTTCTTAGCATCTTTAAGATGTTTTGAAATACCATTTACAACAAGCTGGTAGGCAATTTCTCTTGGAAGTATATTAGCAGGAACATAATATGGCAAGAAGTGAGGAGAACCATAACTCCCAAATACTCTAACATAAGTGAAACTTTCCTCTGCAAACCATCTAGAAACAAACATAATGTCTGTACTAGCCTCTTTGGAAACCCTAGGGGCTTTCTCATTGAATATCATCTGGTGCATAGGCGGCATGACTCTATGGAAACTTTTGTAATAATGAAAATGGAAGTCTGAATCCCAAATATCTCTGTGGTAAATGTGGATTGGGGTAGGGTCTTGGGCTATCCATTTCCATCCCATGGTAGGAAAAATAGAAGAAAATAAAATTGTGTCCATGACATAGGAACTCATATAAAAGGGGGGTATTACTCTAGATGAAACACTTCTTTTATTCCTCTACTCCATGATGTTTCTGGCTAAATTATCAGATAGGATATTTTCCCAATTCAAAATTAAGGAATTCACGATTGTGTCAATCAATGGGACCCAATCTATAGAAAACCTAGTGTTACCAAGTTTTGCATATAATATACACAACATACTGGAAACATAACAATATGGGGAGGAATTTTTGCTACGTACGAAGTTTATCTCATTTAATATTTCCCTGGTCTTCCTTCCATTCCTTTATGACTTTCATTAGGTATGGATGTTTTTCTCTAAAGCTTTAAAGAAAATCTTTGTCATAATTCTGCTGCAGGATGGGTAAGTGGTACAGTTTCCTCAAATATTCTGCCCTGAACGAACTGATATTATCGCCCTCTGAATCCTTGAATGTTCTGTCTTCTATGTTCAAGTGGTCAATTACCCACTTAAACATATCTATATAGGGGAGAATCTTTGGCCTTGCTGCTACCTTATGGATGAATGAACATGCAACGTCGAAATAGGTCGGGTCTGAAGAGACAGACATTCTTGCTAAAGAAACTTTGACTATTACCCTTTGGTTTTCATCCTCGAAAATATTATACATTGCCTCCCATGAAGAACTTCCACAATCCTTGCTGCAGGTGGTGTCTGAGAATAGGGGAGACATATCTGAGTTTTTGACAAATGGTGCTTGGGAAATTTCTTTTCCTTTCTTGCTCATTTCTATTTCCCTCACTCTGTTAAGTGGTTTCCTAATTTCAAGCAAATAGAGAAAACATTAAAAATATAGAGAACAGAGAGGAAAATAGAATTCAAGAAAATCTGGCATTCAATCATTTCAAAACATGCTCGAAGTAGATATGAATCTATCAAAACTTTATTTATATTAAATGTCGTTAATCATCAATAATCATTTAAAATCAAATTTCTTACACCTTCACGTGAAGTATCTATCGATCAATTTAAGACGTTGGATTGCATATTCAGTGTGATTTGACATGAGTTAATTTTGATGCTCAAGTAATTAACTACCATTCATTGCACATCAAAACTTATAACTATTTCCATTTATGATGTTACCCATAAATCCCGCGAAACACAATCTGCGCAAATCGCACATCGCAACTTTTATGCGGTAAATGAGTTTGGTTTTAGTTAGGTCCTGCAAAATGTGAAGTGCACATTTAAGAAGTCAAGCAGATGTGCTTTATCAGAATTTGGAACTTTATGTTTATTTCTTTATTGGCTCATTGGGTCCGCGTAATCGCAACTTTCATCGAATTGCTTATAAGTTGGTCGTTTAAATGAGGCGCAATGCAATTTTGGTTTATAACGATGATTGAAGTGTTTGCAATAAGATTTTGATATGAATTTGGAAATAATTTAGCACATATCACAACTCACATGCCTTATTGTATTTTAAGTCATTTAAGTTTGTAAGCTATGCAAATTGCGATGCACACTAAGGAATGAAAGCGGAAAGCAAAATAAACTTTATTTCCTAAATTTTTTTGACTTAAGCTAAAAAATAAATGAAATTAATTTCCTAATTACTTTTAAAGGGTCCCCATTTATTAAAATAAATGGGGGTTGTTGTATAGAAAAACAATTGGTGATTCACTTGGGAGAACCAACTATTTTTGACTAACTTTTTGAAATTAATAAAACCTTTTTTTTTTATAAATAAAAATAGTTGCAGGAATGAATTTCAAACAAATAATATCTTACTAAGAAATGAAATTTCTCTTGATTAAAATTCATAATAATTCCTCTTTCTAAAAATAAAAGTATGAAAATCTCTATCAGTCTTTACTCAGTTCAAAAAGATAAATCAAGTGGCTCTTACAGATTAGCTTTCTAAAAATTTACTCTTTTATCACAGGTAGAGCCTCTAATCTAATAGGAAATTTAAGCTCTTGGTAGGGTTACATTTTACAAAGTAATGATTCATTGTCCCATCCAGTGTTTCCTACAATTTCCAAAAATAAATTCCAACATTATACACTTGATTTTTTTTTTAGAAAAAATTCTTTTATTTTTTGTATTTTATTTTTATTTACTTAAAAGCCATTGTCTTGGCTTGGTAACCAAATAATGACAATGCCATTCACTAGTTGTAATTAAATTGATCAAGCTAGCTCTTGATTAGACCCCTTGTCCTTTTGATATAATATCAAGTCATTACTCTGTTTTGGTAGGCAGTATTGGTAATGTGAGTTTAACTATTTCCCTATGAACATGGTAAACAAGATCGTGATGAGACTTATTATCTTTTAAGCGTTTTTAGTATAATATTTTTTGAATTTATTCTAAAAATTAATAATTTTTCCCAGATGGGGTGAATCATTGGTCCTTTTGAGGATTTCTGGATGATAATGTTGAGTTTTAGATTACTTTTATATAAAAGAGTCTTTACTATGTTAAAGATTCTTTTCTTGAATGATAACAGAATAATCATGCTATTTAAAAATGAGAGTTCATCAAAGAATAAATAACTTCAGTGAAATTACATCTTTTAGTGAAAATAAAATCTATTTGTATTTCAAATCTTTCAATTGTTTCCTTAACATTTCTTATTTATATAAACGATAAATAAAAAAGGATCACCTGAGATGTTTATTTGAAAAGCCAAAAATTTATACTAAGCAACTTTTATTTTCCTAAGGGAAAGAAAGAGACACTAGTATATAGGGAATAGAAGGGGTTACCTCCTATGAAAAGTATTTTTTCATAATCTTCCCATTAACAGGAAAGTAATGTCTTTTGCGTGATAGATCTTGCAATAAGAATGTTGATGCGCCTACTTCAATTATTTGAAATGGGCCTAGCCAGATTTTTTGAAACTTCACGTGTTTACCTTTTTCCTCATGCACTTTGTCCCATTTCAATACCAGATCACCAATTTTAAAGTTTTTTGGAGTAACAGAAGTTGAATCAAATGAAGCTTTTACTATATGTTGATGATGTGCATGAGTATGCTTATTTTTTCTCTTTATTCTTCTAGCTTAAGGATTTGAATTTTTCTTAGTTGTAATGAAGAAGAGGGAGATTCATCAATGAATTGAACTAACTTAAGAGAGGGAATAATTACATTCATAGGAAGAAAAATGTCTTTTCCATAAGCAAGATTGAATGGAGGGGGGTGAATAGAAGCTTTTTGAGTTATTCGATCTGCCCAAAGTGAAAATATTAATGACTTGTGCCAATTTTGTTGGTTTTGATTGACAGTTCGTTTGATTATTCTAATAATATTTTTGTTCATGGATTCTACTAAAAGATTTACTTGCTGGTAATAATTTTCAAAATACTTAAGTTTAAAACCTCTTTTAATTGAAAATTCCATCATAGCAGTTCCTAAGAAGTAAGATGCATTATCAAACATTAAAGTAGTAGGTAAACCAAATATAGTTATGATATATTTGTCAATGAAATCACTGATATTCTCAAATTTGGCTACCTTTAATGGGATTTCTTCCACCCATTTAATAAAGAAATATGTAGCTATGAGAATATATCTATTTTTTTTGGAAGAGTTAGGAACAATCTCACCGATTATATCTAATCCCCATTGTTCAAATGGTTGTTCGATATTAACTGCCTGTAATGGGAATGCTGGCCTCCTTTGTCTTCTAGATGCACTTTGACACACTTTGAATTTTTGTGCATATTCGTGAGAATATTTGAAAAGTGTAGGCCAATAGTAACATGCATGCAGGGTTTTGTGTGTTGTTGTATTTCCTCCAAAATGTCCTCCAACTGGTCCATCATGGAGTTCCTGCAAGACTTTCTCTGCTTCAGATTTTTCTAAGCATCTTAATAGTACAGAATAAAAAATTCTCCTAAACAATACATCATTGATTAATTCATATTTATTGGCCTTTAATCTAAAAGCATGTTTCGTTTTGTAACAGAGTTGGGTCGGAGCATATCCATTTTTCAAATAAAATATGAGATCAGTGTATTGAGATTATACATCCTTGAGGCTTACATCTGCTATTGGCACATTTTTACCTAAATCTTATTCTGATGATAAATGGGATGCTCATGTTAGCATTCTGCAAAAACCTTGAGCTCTAAAAATTTTAGAGGGTCTAATTTCTACATCATATTCTTGTAAAGCGGTAACCCAGTTAGCCCTTTTCTCTCCTAATTCTCTTTGCATTAATAGTTGTCTCATTGAAGAGAATGGAACTATGATTTTGGTGTGAGTTTTTAGGAGAAATGACCTAAAATTCTTTATAGCCTTAAAGAAAACAAATGCTTGCATTTCGACAGATGAATAATTTAGTTTCGCACCTGGTAAATTGGAACTAAAAAATGATATTGGTGCTTCAATTTGTTGGTCATTAAGCTGTGTTAAAACAATAGCATATGATGTATCTGATGAAAAAGTATATAAAGTAAAAGGATTAAGAAAATTGGGGGTAGTCAGGAATGGAGAATTGGTAATAGATTGTTTGATCAAATCAAATTCTTCTCTTTCATTATGTCCCCATTTAAAGGCTGAATTTTTCTTAATCATGTTTTGTAATGGTAAAACTATCTATGAAAAGTCCGAGAAAAACCTTTTAACAAAATTAATATGTGCAAGAAACGACTGTATAGCTTTCTTGTTATGAGGGAAAGGAACTCTTTTAATCTCTTCAATTCTTTCAAGATCAATATAGATGCCTCTTTTTGACACAATGAATCCTAAAATTTTTCCTTTATCTAAAGCAAAAAATGATTTCTTTGGGTTTAATGAGATGCCATACCTTTTACATCGCTCAAATACTTGTTTTAGGTCTCTCACATGATTGGTTTCTTATTTAGAAAAGACTGTAATATCATATAAATAAATAACCACTAGTTTATGGATAAGACCCCTAAAACCTGCGTCCATAGCTCTATGAAAAGTGGCACCTACATTAATTAATCCAAATGGCATATTTTGATAGGCATAAGTTCCCCACTTAGTCCTAAATGTAGTCTTTAGTATGTCATCTGGATGTACGGGAATTTGGTTATATCCCAAGAATCCATCTAGAAAAGACATAAATTCAGAACCAACTACTTTTTGCAGTACTTGTTCCATGGTTGGCAATGGAAAGTTGTCCTTTTGACATGCTTTGTTTAAATTCCTAAAATCAATATAAATTCTAATATCTCCATTTTTCTTCCTGACAGGTACCAAGTTTGAAACCCATTTAGAATTCATAACTATAAATAGGATATTTTCTTTGAGGAGTTTGTTTAGTTCTATTTTGATTTGATTTTCTAGATTTAGGTGAATCTTCCTCAATTTTTTCTGTATAGGTTTTTCATCTGAAATCATAGGAATTGTGTGTTGAATCACATAAGTATCATATGTTTTTAGATCAATATAATCCCAAGAAAAAATACTTTTGTACATTCTAAACAATTCAATAAATGATAATATTTCTTCGGAAGATAGACCAAGACCTAAATTGACATTCTGCGATTTATTTTCAATTCCTAGATTTACTAACTGAAATCTTAAGGTAGAGCTTTGAGTTTTTGAGTTAGTAACTCTTTTAATCATGTCTTTCATATCATAAAGGTATTATAACTTGACAACTGATTTAGGAATTGGATTTTCATCTTGTTCTTCCCTAATCTGAATGTCATGTTCATTTTTGTCCAATATTTGACTATCATAAGATATTTCAGATGTTAAAAAATCTATGATATCATAATCATTATTGAATACTCTCCAATTGGTAATATTGTCAGGAACATATGGTCTAAAAATTAATTCAATAGAAAATCTATCAGGACTAAACCCTTGGGATGGAATTAACTTTGATGCTACATTAGCCAATATATCTACACTAGCATTCTGCATTTTAGGCACAGAAGAAATATTAAAGGCTAAGAAATGAATGGTTAATTCTTGGACTAATGATTGGTAATGTTTTAAATGCCCATAATTACAATGAATGGTATTTCTTACTTGTCTAACAATGATTTCTGAATCTCCTAGGACTTTAAGATATTTGATGTTAAGACCAATGGCTTTGTACAAACCTTTGACTAATGCTTCGTATTCAACTATATTGTTCGTGCAATTGAATTCAAGTCTACAGGCTAACATGGTTTTTTCTCCTTTTGGGCTTAGTAAAATGAAGCCAACGCCTGCATCATCTTCAGATTTAGAACCATCAAAATAAAGAGTCCAAAATAAAGAACTAAGTACTGGTTTATCTACAAAATTTATACATTTTGAAATGTCTGTGTGGGAAAATTTCTCGATTTGAGAAATAACTGCATTATCAAAAAAGGGTGATGGTCGAGCGTTGAAATTTCCCAAAAATGATTCTGCTGAGTAGTTTCCAATGATGTTATTATTGAATGCTACTAGCTTGTTTATTAATTAAAGATCTGTGACTGTATGTTTCATGAACTTTTCATGGTCTACTTGGATTTGATGTGGCTTTACATTATATGGTAGCCACATATGTGACCAGTCTATTGAAAAATATCCATGAATATTTTTAGACCAGTATTTGCTTAATACTAAACCGTAAAACTCAGGAATATCAGCCACCAATATATTGATTATTTGAGCAACCTTGGGATTTGATGACAATCTAATAGAAACATAATTTATTTCTCCTACTACCTCTACTCTGGTTCTATCAAGTTGTACTATATGAACATGAGAACTCTGAGGAGTTATGTTCAACTTAGCACAAACTAATTTTGGAATTATAGTAGAGGATGCCCCTAAGTCTATTAAACAATTGTGAACATTTTTATTAAAAAGCTCATAGGTTAAGAGAAATGGAGGAGTATGAGAGATGGATCGATCACCTATCATAATAAAATTTGTAGCATCAATTTCAGTTCAAGGAGAAGGTGGCTTAGCCATTTCATTAGCACCTTGTACTACTACTGGAGCAGGTAAGGCTGAAGAAGAAACTACATTCAAGTCTTTAAGTAAGATTTTCTGTTGCTGCTTTAATTTAGTAATCTCATGAACTGAAATGTTGGGCCTATTTTTCTTCATATCTTCAATTACATTATACTCAATAGTGTTTGAGACTACCATTGTCTTTGATGTAGGTGGAGTATTCGAAATAACAGGACTTGTTTGTGTAGCCTTTGAAGTACAATTTTTGCTTACTGTTTTATCCTTAGCAGCAATTAAATTGTTTTGTTGTTGACTTGGTTGTGTTGGTTCAGTAGTATTTTTGCTTCTTTTACTCACAGGCAAAGCTTCTTGTTGTTCTTCACTTGGTAGGATGAAATCCCAAATTCCATTTAGTTCAACTTCTTCTTCTTCTTCTTCATTTTCTTCTTCCTCTTTTTGCTCTTCCTCAGTATCTTGATCAGACTCAACATTAGATATCATGTTCAGTGGTTGAGTATTAGAGGGTTGAACTTTCTTAAAGGGCCTGAAAGTATTTTTTAAACTAGAACTTTCAACGACTTGTTTCCTGATATCTTCCATTTCATTTTTCATAGTCTTCAAAACTTTCTGAAGACCTTATACATCAAACGGGTCTTTAGATGGCTTCTTTTTCGAATCATATTTGAAGGATACCTTCTTTGATTTTCTATATTCTTGAGAATTCTTCTTCTCAAGAGCGGTTATGCGTTTCTCTGCAGATAGAGATTCCTTCATGTTTTGTGCAAGTGTTGACAGTTTTTCTCTATCAATAAAAATATCTATATTGGATGGAAGAGGTGAAAAATAACACTCAATTTGAACTTCTGTGCTAGGAATTGATGTAGTAGGAATTTTATTGAGCAATTTATTAAATATTGAATTAAAATGCTTTATTTTCTCACCTGATTTAGCTTTTATATTTGATAAATCATTGATGAGCGTAGCAGTGGTCATGTCATTACCAAACTTATATATAAATTTTTCTTCGAACATATTCTAACTAGTTATAGAGCGGGCAGGCAGTGAAAAATACGAGGATCTTGCAGATCTTGTGAGAGTGTATGGAAATAATCTTACAACATAAACCTCTTCAAATAATTATTTTAGATTGATGGCTAACATATAATTATGAATGTGTTCTTCTGCCAGAATACCGTCATCATGATTAAACTTAGGTAACCATCTTTTAGGTGCTTTTTGGTAGAGCATGAAGAGGAGTAGGCATATTTACAGCCCCTGGATTGTTCCATGGTAATACATTTGGTGGAGGTACTTGGCGTGCCATTGGACATTGATTCAATGTGATTGATTGAGTTTGAGTTGAAGAAGAGGCAGACTGAATGTTAGAAATAGTTGAAGGGATAGTAGTTTGAGTACTAGAACTAGTTAAAGTAACATTGATTATTAGAATGGAAGTGGTGGAGATTAGTGGAGGTAATGGAGATGAATGAGATAAGATCTCGCTGGTGATTGACTCTGATTGAGTCCTCTTTATTCTCTTTTGAGTACTATCAATGGGAAATTCAAAAGGAAGAATTCACGTCTTTTGAATTTCTGATCGAGTTAATATTCTTTGAGGTTGTAAAGAAGACGAAATACTGATATGTGATATTTGAGAAGATTCATGCTTTTTAGCAAAAATGGATACCCTCTCTAAATTTTCTATTAAAGGCTGAACTTTAGGGGAATTTTGATGAAAATGGGGAGATAGCATGGGTTGAGTGTCACTAGGAGACTTAGGAGAAGGATGATCAACTTTAGATTTTAAAGATGAAGATCTAGATAATTTTCTGGAAGTTGATGGGGATCTAGAGGGAGAGAAACCTTTAGATTGATCAGTCCTTATTTCCCTTCATAAGGCCCTCCTTCTAGCACCAAAATGTTGAGGCCTCGAAATTTTCTGCCACAACATGGGGGAAAACCACCCGGTCTGGACCTTAAAGCATCTCCTTTTCCATTTGGTGTAGTGGCTCTGACTGGGGATAGTGGGACCAGTTTCACAATAAGGAATGATTTTGGGTTTGTTTTTATTATATAACATGCAATGAAAAGTAATTCTAATCTATCACATACATCTATCTAAACTATATATTCTACTATATACCCATGGTGTTTCTTCCTTTATGTGATCTAAAGAGATATCTTTCAACTATTAGTAATGTAGATTATTTAATAGTCGAAAGAGATGGAAATTATGTAAGCTGATACTTCTAACAAAATAGTTTGATTAGAAGAATTTTGAAAAGTATATCGCATTCATATGTGTGATTATATATCAGATGAGAAATCACAGACAAATATTAGTATAGAAGTGCATGTAACATTCATCTATACTGACTTTCAAATATATAATGCAATAAAAGAGATGACTGTCAATCTAGAAAGTAAGACTTAATACAAGTGAATAGAAGTACCATATGTACGATGTCCTACTCATGTAAAATGACAGTAGATATCTTCTCCTCTTCACTTTAAAGAAATTTAAAGAGTACAGTAGTGAAACATCAATTAAACAACTTCAAATGTCAAAATATAATAGATTGTGTTCCATTAATTCATCAAAGAATTCGCAATATTACAAAAGTGCATTATTTGAGAATGTTTTTGAAAAATTTCTGGACCCTTCTCTAAATGCATGAGAGTGGTTTAAATACTAAACTAACTATGTTTTAAAAATATATTATTACATAAAAATAGAGGAGGTTTCAAACAACCATCCTCGTAAAACTAACTTTAACTACAATCCAAGAAAATAAAGTAACCATATGACTTATGAATTCCGATCTTTCTTTTGGATTTGATCCCAAAGTTAAAAAATATCTAGCATGGACTTGAGCTGAGCTGGCTGCGAAATCCTTGATCTAACCTGTCCCTTGAATATCACATTTGAGAGTGTTGGTTGTGATATTCTTGTTGAATTTGCTAAAGACTGCAGGGTCTGGTACCGATGATAAGGTTTGATCAGAAAATTATAGTAATTTTCTTGATCAAACTTATTTACCTTTTTAATCATTTCATCCTGTGTTTCTACCTTTTGTTTCCACTGTGTTTCCAGTTTTTTAACTTCTAAGAGCACTTCAGACATTCACTCTTTAATAAGTTCTACTTTCAACAACTGTCCACATGCAGATTCAATAATTTCATTTGTTAACCTTGATGCTTTCATTGTTTCTTTCTTTGCTTGCTTTATCTGTGCTTTCCATTGAATGTGTTCATTTATTTTCTTTTCAATATTCTCACATTCAAGTTTCTGGATAGCTACTTGTTGGATCAATATTTCACTTGAGTCACAATAAGAGCCAGTAATAGAGGCTTGTTGGCAAAATACTTCTTGTTGTTGCTTTAACTTAGTATTGACATCCAATGCTTCCTTTATGAATTCCTCTAACTCTGGCTAGATTTTTAATCTATTGATTACTTCTTCCAGTTGTGTTTTCTTCTTAGTGAGTTGTACTTGATGTTGTAAATTAATACTTTCGAAATCCTTTTGAAATTGGGACATCTCGAATTCTATTTTCTCACCGCAGTTAGAATTTTATTGATTTAACAGTATCTCTAATTCTTGTATTCTGTCTTCTCTCTGCTTCAGTAACGTTTTAACCTCAGTAGCTTTATCAACAGTGGCAGTAGGATATGCCCCTGAAAATTGATAGTTTGGTTAAATTTTTAGTAGAATCAGCTAGAGGATCCTTCCACAAAACATCAACAGATTCATTTGTAAGGTTTGTGACTATATCATCAATTCTTCTCCTTTTTATTCTCCTGAATACAACCTTATGAATAGGACTGTAGAAGACATCTAGCGAAGGAATTTCCTCATCTTGTAAAACAATATGTTCGTTGGGATAAACCGGGATGATCTCTCGATCATGAGTTCGAGGAACTTGTTGTGGTGGAGTAACAATTTCCACTAACCTCTAAGAATGATCAAGTGTTTTAAAACTATCAACTTGATCAATATTCGAATTTGTTTTAGGAGTATTTATTGATTTAGAAAACTCATCCCATTCACTATTCAAATTCTTTGGTTGGGACTTTTTTGACTGACCACGTGTATCTTGACTGTCCTGAACTTCTTCAGAAGTTGACTCTGTTCCATTAATTCCTCCTTTCTCCTGCATCTCGATATCTTGGATTACTTGATCAATTATCTTTCTTGGGTTTTCCTTTCTATTTTTAGTTTCATTTTCAGAATGATCTAAATTCTGATATTGATGCTATGATTGTCCTGACTCATCTTCAGACATTTCTTTCACTTCATTATCCAAGCTAATACTTGGAGTAGGTATTTTTACTTCTTCAATAGTCCATAAATCCATAGGAATCCTTTCCAGTCTCTTATTTTCGTATGCTTGGAAGGTTTCCAAGTCATCTTGATTAAGTTGACTGGATGCAAACTTAAGTACATTTGAAAAATTTTCAATGCCTTGAAATAAATCATCAAATCTATCCATCTCTTTCACAAAAGGTTTTACTTTGAGCTCTGTGATGTAGTTTTTAATTACATCTTTCAGATCATATGGCCACTTTGGAATTACTACCAAATTCAATATATTAACATTTGACACTTCCTTGTAGGCATGACCAATCTCAAAAACTTAAAAAGTACCACACTATAAAGGTAAATTACACAAAATGGACTTATTAGCATCTTTAAGTTCTTTTGAAATACAATTTACAACAATCTGGTAGGAAATTTCTCTTGCAAGTAACTTATCAGGAACATAATATGGCAAGACGTGAGGAGAAGCATAACTCCTAAATACTCTGACATAAGTGAAAATTTCCTCTGCAACCCATCTAGCAACAGAGAGAATGTCTGTACTAGCTTCTTTGGAAACCCTAGGGGCTTTATCATTGAATAACATCTGGTGCATAGGCAACATGAATCTATGGAAAATTTTGTAAAAGTGAAAATGGAAGTCTGAATCCCAAATAGCTCTGTGGTAAATGTGGGTTGGGGTAGGGTCTTGGGCTTTCCATTTCTATCCCATGGAAGGAAAACTAGAAGAAAATAAAATTGTGTCCATGACATAGGAACTCATATAAAAGGGGGGTAATTCTCTAGATGAAACACTTATTTTATTCCTATAATCCATGACGTTTTTGGCTAAATTATCAGATAGGATATTTTCCCAATTCAAAATTAAGGAATATATTATTGCGTTAATCAATGGGACCCAATCTACATAAAACCTAGTGGTATCAGGTTTTGCATATAATCTACACAACATACCAACAACATAACAATAGGGGGGATGAATTTGTGCTAATGGGTACGTACTAAGTTTATCTCATTTAAGCTTTCCCTGGTATTCCTTCCATTCCTTTATGACTTTCATCAGGTTTGGATGTTTTTATTGAAAGCTTTGAAGAAAAGCTTTGTCATAATTCTGTTGTGGGATGGGTAAGTGGTACATTGTCCTCAAATATTCTGCCCTGAATGAACTGATATTCTTGCCCTTTGAATCCCTGAATGTTCTGTCTTCTATGTTCAAGTGGTGAATTACCCACTTAACCATATCTATATAGGGGGGAATATTTGGCCTTGTTGCTACCATATGGATGATTGAACATGAAATGTAAAAATAGGTTGGGTCTGAAGAAATAGACACACGTGATGAAGAAAATTTGACTATTACCCTTGGCTTTTCATCCTCGAAAAGCTTATACATTGCCTTCCATGAAGAACTTCCACAATCGTTGTTGCAGGTGGTGTCTAAGAATAGGGGAGACATATCTGAGTTTTCCGTAGATGGTGCTTGGGAAATTTCTTTGCCTTTCTTGCTCATTTCTATTTCCCTCGCTCTATTAAGTGGTTTCCTAATTTCAAGCGAACAGAGAAAAAACTTAAAATATAGAGAGCAGAGAGGAAAACATAATTGAAACAAATTCGATGCTTAATAATTTCAAAACATGCTCAAAGTAGATATGCATCTATCAAAACTTTATTTTTATTAAATGTTGTTAATCATCAATAATCATTTAAAATAAAATCTCCTACACCTTCACGTGAAGTATCTATTGATCAATTTAAGATGTTGGATCACATATTCGGTTTGATTTGACATGAGTCATTTCACATGCTGAAGTAATTAACTACAATTCATCGCACATAAAAACTTATAACCATTTCCATTTATGATGTTACCCATAAATTCTGCAAAACGTGATCTACGCAAATCGCACATCGCAAATTTTATGCAATAAATGAGTTTTATTTTAGTTAAGTCCCATGAAATGCGAAGTGCGCATTTAAGAAGTCAAGTGGGTGTGCTTTATCGGAGTTTGGAACTTTATGTTTATTTCTTTATTGGCTCATTGGGTCTACGTAATCGCAAATTTCATCGAATTGCTTTGAATGAGGTGCAATGCGATTTTGGTTTATAATGGTGATTAAAGTGTTTGCAATAATATTTTGATATGACTTTGGAAAGAACTTAGTGCATATCTTAGCTCGCATGACTTAGTGGATTTAAAGTCGTTTAAGTTTTTAAGCTATGCAAATTGTGATGCTCACTAAGGAATGAAAGAAGAAAAGCAAAAGAAACTTTATTTCCTAAAGTTTTTTGACTTAAGCTAAAAAATAAATGAAATTAATTTCCTAGTTATTTTTAAAGGGTCCCCTTTTATTAAAATAAATGGGGGTTTTTGTATAGCACAACAAGTCAGTAATGTGGAAAAAATATGGGTGGAAATGTTAAATAATTTGTGAAGTGTTTAACTTAAATATATTGCAGAAGAGTGAGAATTATAGGGAAACTGGAAGGGAGAAATCTGGGATAATTTTCAATGGTGTCAACATGGAATAAATTACAAACGACAATGTGAATGATTGAGAAATTTGAAGGCAAAAACCTGGAACAATTTGTAAAGATATCCAACCTGAAATGAAATAATTCAAAGAAAAAGTGGAAGTCCTTAAGCAACTGAAAGGTGGCAACCTGGTATACTTTGCAAAGGTGTCCAACCTAAAATGGCATAATTTTCAAGAAACAATACAAATTTCTAAGAGATTGGTTTGTGTTCCAGTGTGCCACATAGGACATAATTATAATCTTTAATTTCCAATAAATGAAAAATAAAATAACCGCCACAGAGATATTTTTGTGATCTTATAAAATTGTTTCCAAAACTGAGATAGTGCTAAAAATAGTCCTTCTGCTAGAGTATGTATTACGTCTTCCTAAATCAGGGTCACCTTCTACATCTCAGTAGTTATTGAGGATTTACTCCAATAGTGAACTTGGTAAAGGTTACTCGAATTGAATCAAAGCCAGTTGTATACTCCATATCATAATGATAAGCATGCGGGTCTTGCTCACTACGAAGGTGAGATTTTGGATCATGATCTCGAAAGATAGAAATTGGGTCTCGATATGGAGCTACTTGTCTTTAGGTATAATAAGGTTGTGCTTATGCATCTAGAAATATTCCTGATGTAAAGTGAAAGTATGCCTATATATGGATCAATATATTATTTCGTATGTAGAAGCCAAGCCTAATATTTGTATATGTATTGGACTTTATTATTCCACATCAACACCTCATGCTTTCACTACTTTATAGTTATTGTCGATATTAAATTTTATAAATATTTCATGTATTTTCTTCGTTATTATGCACTAAACTATAGATTATTTTTTTGTGTTGTGGAATATAATTTTTTGTGAAGAAGAAAAAATGGTTGCTGTAAATAAACGTCAACCACCTCTGGAATATCCAACTGGAGAAAACAAAAAGGAAGAATCTCCTCTAGTAGATAATAATATCAAAATCCAGGAAGCTAACGGTGAAGATGTGGACAAAACCGATTCAGGCAGCTTCAGGTTCGATCACCCTAAGCCTCAGTGACATGAACACTACCCTGGCCCTAGCCTTGTCCCTTTTGATGATTACAATCCTGCAACAGTAAATTTTTTGGTGTTCAATTTTTTTAATATATTTAAATTAAAAATAAATCTTTTAATTAAAATAAATAAATAAATATAATAAATAATAAATAAATTTAACTAAAATAAAATATAAAACAACTTCCAAGTGGGGCTTGCATGCATCCACTTTTCACAACTGTGTTTTCACGCCATGTTTTCTTAATTGTTTCTCCATGCCTACATCATTTCCGAGATGTCTATGTGCATGTTTCCACTATGCCAGTCTACCACATCATGAAGCATAACATAGAGAAAATACCAAGGCACAGAGAGAAACAATGGCACTGAAATGGTTGCATTATCTAATTTTATTTAAGGAAAATGTCTCCCTTCACATCCTCACTCCAAATTGTTGAAAGACAAAGCTTCAATCTACAGTATCAGAGGAAAATTTACCCCTTCGCATCCCCACTCCTTAATCTAGAGTATCAAATTGGGATCAACAATTGATTTATTATTTTTCCAATTGATTTCTTCTTTTTCGTAAAGAGGCCGCAAGAAGTAGTTAAAATGGTCCAAAAGTAAGTACCCATTTTTCTCTTGGAGCTATCTTTTCTGGATAATAAAATAATATTATAGACTAGTTTATTTTAATAGTCTAATAGAATCCTATCAACCACACCAATTTTCCTTACATCATGACTATATATAGTTGCTAAGTTCAAGTATTTGAAATCCAAATTATTCCTTATAAATTTGTATATTGAATTGTTGTGTGTTGTAGAAGTATCAATTATTAACTATTTACAGTGTGAAAAAAGAATCCAATCAAAGATTGTTGGGGCTGGGACGAAAGGAAAGTATTTCAATTAGGGAAGGAAAATTTTATGATTTTTCTAATGCAACAAGTCGTGCTGCAGATGCCAAGGAACGATCAAGATCAATGACCAATATCTGTGTAGCTATAATCTTGTTTCTGGTTTTTATGAGCATTGATATGATAAAATTTAAGCTTGTTTATACTATGGAGGAACTGTTGTTAGTATTCCAGAGTCTAGATTATACTATTAAGGAGTTCAAATCATTTTCTCATGTTATATTATTAAGGAGGGATACGATTTTCCCGACTTTTTCATCTTATCTTGTAGGGGTCACAACTACTATCATCTCAATGCACAATTACAATGTCAAAACTACCATCAAGTGATTGCAAAATTACAATGTGAGTTTTAATTTTTATTCTCAGAATTGAATTTTCACTAACATTTGATTGTGCTTTGAATGATGTATTTATGAAGGGAAATAAACTAATTTAGGGAAATAATAATATGCGGTAGGAAATAATAAGAAAAGAGATAAATCAAAGAGTAATTGGCTTGCTGTGAGGTCTAGATAAAAAAAAAGGAGGTATAGGGGTCTTATCTCAGTCTGTCTATAAATGGTTGTAAATAGGGTTGGAAACAAGGCTTTAAAGCAGGAAATTAGCTAGTTTAAAGAAGGAAATTAAGCAGCTAGAATGTTCGGCATCAGTGAATGGTGCTAGAAAAATTTAAATGTACAACTATACAAATGGTAAATAAACAAATAAACTAAGTTTTTGGTCTTATCGGGAACGATTTTCAAGTCTCCTTCTATAACCAAGTGTTTCTATTGATGCTTTAAGTCTTTTTCATCCATGTTCTAGAGAATTTTGTTCAAATAAATTTCTTGTTTCACTCACCTCTCTGTCCAAAAAAGATAATGAGATTATGAGAATGTTGTCCTGATGAGAAAAAATTGCACCCATCCCATATAAAATGCTGCTAGAAGCTATGTAACTGGGTCGATTTGGCTCTTGGCTTTCGCGGCTTCGAATGGAATAGAACTAACTGCAAGTTACCAATTTGGATCTATTGATAACTCATAGACAAAAAATTATCCCAAACACTTATCATAGACAACAACCAAGGCATGTGGCACCAAAGAGTTGTGATAGAAGGCAAGGCAACAAGAAGAGGTGGCATCCAAGAAAATGGTTGAGGTAACATGTGGCATCCAAGAAAATGATAGTAGTAGCAACATGCGAGAAACGAAAATATAATACAAACTTTGGAACTTTGGATACAAATGGTAGTAGGAGGAGCAACGAAAATATAATAAGAAATTTGGATCTGTTGTACTATACAACACCCCCCCCCCCATTTACTTTCAATAAATGGGGACCATTTAAAATAAATGGAAAATTTATAAGCTTGATTTTATCTTAGCCTAAGTCTAAAACTTTACGAAATAAAGTTTCTTTCCCTTTTCGCTTTGATCTCTTAGCACTCATCAAAAATCACATATCTTACAATCCAAAAAAGTTAAAACATATATAAGTGTTGTGAACTACGATACGCACTACAACCTTTTCGAGTCATATAAAACTCCCATTACAAATGCTTTAAACACCGCTTTAAAAATAAATCACATCGCACCTTCTAAAAACAATCAAATTATGACCATTCGGTAAAGGTTGCGATAAGTCAGACCCAATGAATTAATACAAGCAACAAACATAAAAATTCAAAGATCCGATAAAGAGAATGAACATGATTCCATAGCGCACTTCACATTTTGCAACGAATAACCAAATGTAAGTTTTATTACCGTATGGAAATTGCGATCTGCGATTTGTGCATATCACATTTTGTGAAATTCATCGATGACAAAAAACATAAATAATAGTAACGGTTTAGAGTTACGATATGAGATATTGATATTTATTGCTCAAGTGCGCTAAATGATTCATATCTAATCAACAATATATAATATCTAACACCTTAAATTGGTCGAATAGACATATAAGTAAAGGTGTGTAAGATATTTGATAGGAAGAATTATGAGTGATTAATGTCATTTAATGGGAGTAAAGTTTGAAATATTGATATCTACTTTCAACATGTTTTGAATGGTTGAGTGCCATATTTTTTATTATTTTTTTTTAACTCTATCCTTCTCTCCATTCATCTCAGATCTAAGTTTTCTCTGTTCACTTGAATTCAGGAAACTTCCAAACGGAGTAAGGATAACTGGAATAAACAAGAAAGGCAAGGAAATTACCTAAACATCAACTATTGAAGACTCAGACATGTCTCCATTATTCTCTGATACGACCTGCAACAAGGATTGCGGCAGTTCCTCATGGGAGGAAATGTACCAACCCTTCGATGATGAACATCCAAGAGTAATAACCAAAATCTCTACAGCAGACACGTCAGTTTCCTCAAACCCATCTTATTTCGACGTTTCATGCTCATTCCTTCACAAAGTAGCAACGAGGCTGAAGATTCTCCCATATAAAGATATGGTTAAGTGGGTAATTGACCACCTTAACATAGCAGACAATAATTTTAAGAATTAAAAGTTAGAGAATATTGGTTCATTCACGGCAGAAGATTTCAGGACAATGTATCACTTACCCATCCCGCAGTAGAAATATGATAATGCTTCTGTCCAAAGCTTTATAAAGAAACATACAAACCAGATGAAAGTTATAAAGGGATGGAAGGATGACCAAGGAAAGATGAAATGTGACAAACATGGTATGTACCCGATAGCACAATTACCTTCCCCTTCTTACTATGTTGCTGGAATGTTGTGTAGATTGTTTGCAAATCCAGATACTACTAGGTTTTCTATGAAATTTGGGTCCGTTAATTGGCCTTGGTGTCAATTCTTCAATTATAATTGGGAAAATATCTATCGATGAATTTGGCCAAAAATGTCATGGACTATGAGAAGTAAAGAAGTGTTTCCTCTAAAGCAATGCCCCTTTTACATAGTGCCTATGTTATGGACACAATTTTATTTTTTTCAAGTTTTCCTACCATGGGATGGAAATGGAAAACCGAAGACCCCACTCCAATCCATATTTATGATAGATTGATTTGGGAGTCATATTTTCATTTACATTTTTTCAAAATTTGAAATGGAGTCATGCTACCTATGAATTAGATTATATTTAATGAGAAAGCCCCTAGGATTTCCAAAGAGGCTAATACGAACATTTTTCCCTTTTCCAGATGGTTTTCCAAAGAAAAATTCACCTATGCAAGAGTTTTCGAGAGTTATGCTTCTCCCCACGTCTTGCCTTATTATGTTCCTGACAAGCTAATTGCTAGAGAAATTGCTTACCAACCTGTAGTAAGTGGTATAGATAAGAAACTCAAAGATGCCAAGAAGGTCATTTTGACTAATTTCCCCCTATAGTGTGGTACTTTTTCACTTTTTTATATTGGTCATACATTCAAGGAAGTTTCAAATATTAATTTCTTAAATTTGGTTGTAATGCCAAAGTGGCCATACAACCCTAATGATGTGATTAAGAATTTCACCATGGAACTGAAATTGAAACCTTTCGTGAAAGAGATAGATATGTTTGATGATTTATTTGAAGGCATTGAGAAGTTCCAAAATGTACTAAAAAATGCATCCAGTCAGCTTAGTCAAAATGACTTTGAAGCCTTCAAAACATACATAAATAAGAGATTGAAAATAATTCCTTTGGATTTATTGTTTTTTGAAGATGTGCACAGATTGAATCCAAGCATTAGCTTGGATAATGAAGCCAAAGAAATGTTTGAAGATGAATCCCAAGATAAATATAATCATGAGTCAAGGCAATCAGAAAATAAATCTTAGAATTTAGATCACTCTGATAATGAATCTGAAAACAGAAGTGAGAGCCCAGAGAAGGTAATTGATAAATTAATCAAAAAGATTTAAATGCAAGAGAAATAAGGAATTAATCAAACTAGATCATCTACCCAAGAAATCAAGCATATTTAAAATACACCTGATCAGGCAGAGAAGTCTCAGCCAAAATATTTGAATAATGAATGGGAAAATTTTTCTAAGGCACTGCAAATGACACAACCAACTCCTAATACTGATCAATCTACCAGTTTTCAAAAAGAATATCAATCTAAGAAATTAGTGAAAACTACAATTCCGCTACAATAGGTACCTGAAACTCATGACAAGAGATCATTCTAGCCTACCCTACAAAGCATATAGTTTTACAGATTGAAGAAATTCCCTCATTGGATGTCTTCTACAGTTCTATTAATAAGGATATAGTTAAGGGAAGAAAAAGGAGAAGAATGGATGATACAGCTTCAAATATTACAAATGAATCTGTTGATATTCTATGGAAGGATCCTCTAGTTGATCCTACTGAGCATTTAACCAAGCTATCATAGTTTTCAAGAGCATATGCTACTGCCACTATTGACAAGGCTATTGAAGTTCAAATGTTATTGAAGCAAAGAGAAGAAAAATTATAAGAGCTAGAGATATTGTTAGAGCAATAAAATTTTAAATCCAAACGGTATATGGAATTGAAAATGTCTCAATTTTAAAAGGATTTTGAAAGATTAACTTTGCAGCATCAAGTGCAACTTACATAAAAGGAAACACAACTTGAAGCAACAATGAACAAATTAAAAAGCCATCCTTAGGTAGATAAATGCATAAGAAAAACATTGGAAATGAATGCAAAGCTAAATCGACAATAAGAAGTATTTTGTCAACAAGCTTCAATCACAAACTCCTACTATGATTCAAGTAAAATCCTGATCCAACAAGTGGATAACAAGAGACTTGAATGTGAAAAAATTAAAAAGAATATTAATGAGTTCATTCACTGGAAAACATCTGACTCGGGAAAGGAAGCTGATCTACCCCAGATAGATAAATTTCACAAGGAACTTTTATTTAAGGATTGGGAATCATAGCTAAGAGAAGCAACCAAAGTAGCGGCAAAGGCATCAAGGTTAACAAAAGAAATTACTGAATCTATTTACGAACAACTTTTGAAAGTTGAGCTTATCAAAGAGTCCAAAATTGGAGTGCTCTCATAAATCAAGTCATTATAAGCACAATGGAAATAAAGGGTAGAGATGCAAGAAGAAATTATTAAATAATTAAATAATTTTGATCAAGAAAATTATTTGAATTTTCTGATCAGACCTTTTCATCAGTGCATCACTCTTCATTCATTAATCGATTCAAAAAATAAGTTGCAGCCAACACTTTCGAATGAAATATTGAAGGGCCATATCAGATTAGGAAGGTCGCAGCCGCCTCATCTTAAACCTATGCTAGATATTTTTCAACTTTGAGATCAAATCCTCAAGGAGGATCAACACTCATAGTTATATTGTTACTTTATTTTCCTAGATTGTAGTTGAAGTTTACTCTTCACGAGGATGGTTGTTTGAAACCTCCTATGTTTTTATGTAATAATCTATTTTTAAACATATTGTAGTTTAGCATTTAAACCCCTCTCATGCATTTAGAGAAGGGTCCAAAAAAATTTCAAAGACAATTGCAAAGAATGCACTTTTGTAAGTTTGTAAATGCTTTGATGGATTAATGGAATAGAGTTTGTTATCTTTTGACATTTGAAGTTGTTTAACTAATGTTTCACTATTGTACTCTTTAAATTTCTTGAAAGTGAAGAGGAGAAGAAAACCACTGTCATTTTATATGAGTAGGAGTTCATACATATGGTAATTCTATTCATTTATATTAAGCTTTTCTTTCTAGACTAACAATTATATTTTTACTTGGATTATATATTTGAACTCTTATCATAAATGAATGTTAAATGCACTTATGTACTAATATTTGTCTATGATTTCTTATTTGATATATAATCACACATATGAATGTGATATACATTACATAATTATTTTGATCAAACTTTTTTGTTAAAAGAATCATCTTTACATAATTTTCATCTCTTTAAAATGTTAAATAATCTTCATTACTAATAGTTGGAAGATATCTTTTTAGATCTCATAAAGTAAGAAACACCTCGGGTATATAGTAGAATTTATAGTTTTATATAAATGCATGTGATAGATTAAAATCATTTCCCATTTCATGTTATATAAACAAAACACACCCCAAAATCATCCTTATTGGGAAACTGGTCCCTTCATCCCCAGTCAGAGCCACCACACCAAATAGAAAAGGACTTGATTTAAGGTCTGGACTGGGTGGTTTTCCCCCATGTTGTAGTAACGGAATTTCGAGGCCTCAAAATTTTGGTGCTAGAAGGGGGGCCAATTGTGAATGGCAAGAATATCTGATCAATCTGAAAGTAAATTTAACAGTCTCTCTCCCTCTAGATTCCCTTCAACTTCCAGAATATTAGCTAGATCTAATCTTTAAGATCTGAAGTTAAACATCCTTCTCCTAAGTCTCCTAGTGATACTCAACCCATATTATCCCCTGATTTTCATAAAAATTCCCTAGAAGTTCAGTCTTTGATACAAAATTTAGAGAGAGTATCCATTTCTGTTGAAAATTCTGAAACTTCTCAATCATCCGAGATTAGTATTTCATCCTCTTTACAACCCAGAAGAATATTAACTCACTTAGAAACTCAAAAGACGGGAATTCCTCCCTTTGAATTTCCTATCGATACTTCTCGAAGGAATATAATGAATATTTAATCAAAGTCAATCACCAACGAGGTCTTATCTAATAATCCACTCCATTCACCTACATTATCGCCACTCACCTCCACAACTTCTATTTCAACAATCAGTGTTACTTTGACTAGTTCTGGTACACAAACTATTATTCCTTCAGCTAGTTCTAGCACTCAGCCTGCCTCTTCTTCAAATCAAACTCAATCCATCACATCCACCCAAGGTCCAATGGTAGGCCAAGTACCTCCACCAAATTTACAACCATGGAAAAATCCAGGGCTTATAGAAATACCTGCTCCTCTCCATCCTCTCCCAAAATACCCTGAAAGATGGTTACCTAAATTTAATCTTGGTGATGGTCTTCCATCTAAAGAACACATTCATAATTACATGTTAACCATTAATTTAAAGGAGTTAGTTGAAGAAGATTTTTTTGTAATATTATTTCCATATACTCTCATAGGATCTACAGGATCCTTGTATTTTTCATTACCTGCCCACTCTATAACTAGCTAGAATTTGTTCGAAGAACAATGCTTAGCTAAGTTTGGAGATGACAGAACCACTGCATTGCTCATCAATGATTTAAGAAATCTAAAGGCTAAAATAGGGGATAAACTAAAAGATTTTAATTTAAGATATAATAAATTTCTCAATAAAATTCCTGCTACAGTGGTTCCTGGTGCAGAAGTTCAAATTGAGTGGTATATTTCATCTCTCCCATCTAATATAGCCATTTTTGTTGATAGAGAAAAATTACCCGCATTGGCATAAAATATATAGGAACCTTTATCTATAGAGAAACACATGCGTTCTCTTGAAAAGAAGAATTCCCAGGAGGATAGGAAATAATAAAGTATCCTTTAAAGATGATTCAAAAAAGAAGCCATCGAAAGACCTTTTTGATGTAGAAGGTCTTCAGAAAATTTGAAAGACCATGACAAATGAAATGAAAGATATCTAGAAACAAGTTGCTGAAAGTTCTAGTTCAAAAAATACTTTTAGACCCTTCAAGAAAAATTAGTCTTCTAATTCTCAACCGTCGAATATCATATCTAATGCTAAGTCTAATCAAGGTACAGATGAAGAGAAAACATAAGAAGAAGAAACTGAAGTAGAAGAAGAATTTGAACTAAATGGAACGTGGGATTTTATCCTATCAAATTAGGAACAAAAAGAAGTTTTACCAGTGAGTACAAGGAGAAATAATACCATTGAAGCAACACAACCAAATCAGAAATAGAAAAATTCAACGCCTGTTAAAGATAAAACAGTAAGTAAAAAGTCTAAATATAACACTACACATAAAAACCCTACTACTTTAGATTTTCCACCTACATCAAAGACAATGGTAGTCTCCGACACCATTGAGTATAATGTAGTTGAGGATATGAAGAAAACTAGGGCCAACATTTCAATTCATGAACTTACTAAGCTAAAAGAGAAGCATAAGTTTTTACTTAGAGATTTGAATGTAGTCTCTGCTTCTGCCTTACCTGCTCCGATAATAGTCCAAGCTACCAATCAAATAGGAAAACCTCCTTCTCCTTCAACTAAAATAGATGCTATAGATTTGATTATGATAGGTGATCGATCCATCTCTCATACTCCACCATTTCTTTTAACCTATGAGATCTATAATAAAAACGTCCATAATTATTTAATAGACTCAGTGGCTTCCTATAATATCATGCCAAAATCAATATGTGCTAAGTTGAACATAACTCCTCAGATTTATCATGTTCATATAGTACAACTTGATAAAAATAAAGGTTGTAGGAGAAATAAATTTTCACTCTATCAGATTGTCGTCAAACCCTAAGGTTGATCATATAATTGATATATTGGTGGCTAATACTCCTGAGTTTTATGATTTAGTGTTAAGCAGAGACTATTCTAAAATTCTTCATGGAAATTTTACAACAGACTAGTCACATTTGTGGCTACCACAAAATGAAAAGCCAAATCAAATCCGGGTAGACTGAGAGAAATTCATGAAGCATAAAGTCACCGATCTTGAAGGGATAAACAAGCCAGTAGCATTAAATAATAATATTATTGGAAATTACTCGGCATAACCATTTCTTGGAAATTTAAACACTCAACCATCACCCTTTTTCGATAATGCAGTTATCTCTCAAATTGAGATTTTTTCCCAAATAGACACTTCTAAATGTAAAAAATTTGTAGATGAACCAATAGTTAATTCTTTATTTTGATGGTTCTAAATAGGAAGATGGTGCAGGAACTCGCTATATTTTAATAAGCCCAAAAGGATAAAAAACCATGTTAACCTACAGACTTGAATTCAATTGCACAAACAATATAGCTGAACACGAAGCATTAATCCAAGGTTTGTACAATGAAATTTATCTTGACATCAAATATCTTAAAGTCCTAGGAGATTCGGAAATCATTTTTAAAAAAGTAAGAAAAACCATCCATTTTCATTTTGGACATTTACAACATTACCAATCATTAGTCCAAGAATTGACTACTCATTTCTTAGATTTCAATATTTCTTCTGTACCTAGAATACAAAATTCTAGTGCAGATTTATTGGCTAATGTAGCATTGAAATTAATTCCATCTCAAGAATTTATTCCTGATAGAATTTTCATTGAATTGATTTTTAGACAATCTATTCCTGAAAATATTACCAATTGGAGATTATTTAATAATGATTTTGATATCATATATTTCCTTACATTTGAAGGATCTTATGATAATCAAATTCTAGATGAAAATGAACATGACACTCGGATAAAGGATGAACAAGATGTCCTAAGTCAATTTTCAAGTTAGAAGACCTTTATTATATAAGAGATAGGTTTAAAAGAGTTACTAACTCTAAAACTCAAAGTTTGACCTTAATATTTGAGTTAGTAGATCTCGGAACTGATGATCAACCTCAAAATGTCAATTTAGGTCTTGGTCTATCTTCCGATGAAAGATTATCATTTTTCAAGTTATTAAGAACTTACAAAAGTTTTTTTTCTTGGGATTACACCAATCTTAAAATATATGACACTTATGTTATCCAACACACTATTCCTATGATTTCAGATGAAAAACGTATACAACAAAATTTGAGGAAAATTCACCCAAGTATTGAAAATCAAATCAAAATAGAGTTGAATAAACTCCTCAAAGAAAATATCATCTTTCCAATTAGACATTCTAAATGGGTTTCAAATTTGGTTCCTGTCAGGAATAAAAATGGTGATATTAGGATTTGTATTAATGAATTTGAACAAAGCATGTCAGAAGGACAATTTTCCATTACCAACCATGAAACAAGTACTGCAAACAATAACTGGCTCCGAACTTATGTCTTTTCTAGATGGATTTTCAGGATGTAACCAAATCTTGGTACATCCAGATGACAGATTAAAGACCACATTTAGGACTAAGTGGGGAAATTATGCCTATCAAAAGATGCCATTTTTGTTAATCAATGCAGGTGCCACTTTTCAAAGAGCTATGGACACAAATTTTAGAGGACCCTGTTATCACCCAATTTTTTTTTAGATTTTACTTGAAATATGTCAAGTTGGTCTTTAGGTTAGTTAAGTTGCACAACATCATGAAATGATAAATTTTACGATGAACATAAGTTATAATTTTTGTCTTAGGATTGATAGAGATGATCTCAAGTCACATCAAAGAAATAGGTTTTGAGTAGATACCTTGAATTGAAATTAAATCTCAAATCTGGCCATCTGTCAAGATTTATCTAAGTCCGCAGCAAATTTAGTACAAAATTAAAAAAATTCGATGCGGAAACACCTACTAGTTCCGTAGCAAAATTGACACTTTTCAAACTAAATGTGCTCGAAATATGTGTCAGTATACAATGGTTTTCTCCATAATGATGAATGGTTAAACTTTGATAATTTCAAGGTCATGCTTCTAAATAAATCCCAACTCACTTTTTGCTTTCCACTCCCTCATTTTGTCACCTCTATCTCCACATTCGAATATCATTCCTTAAAAAAGTTACCCAAGCTCCTCTCTGTCATTTAATTTTCAACCTTTGCATGTATCAGTCAGCTGTCACCTTTGAAAAAGTTAACATTGTGACAAACAACTTGCTGTCCAAATATTTTTTTACAACTGTCATATTTTTAAGAGGGAAGTTTGTGGTTATAAAGGGAAATTGCCATGAAGAGGAAAGCATAAAAATAAGGCTATGTGTTTGGATAAGAGCCTATGGAGTTTTAATTGATCATGGACAACCTCAGCTTCACACAAGCTTTCATCCAGACAGGTTACATGGATTTCTACCAAGAGCTATAAAGGGGATTTTAGTTTTTCTTGGACTGTTTGAGCTGTTGGTTTCAAAAGGAATTTGCAGGAAAATGAAGATTAGTTTCAAAAATATGAAGGAGGTTTTTTCTAAGAACATAACAAGGAAAAAAATCCTCTTTCAATTTCTCCTAGGTGCTACCAATTTGGAGATTCAAAGTTTTCTTTGGGAGCTATTTTCAGATTTATGAATTTTTCCTATTTTATACATGATGTTAAAATGCAAATTCCAGAAAACTGAAGCTGGTTTTCAAAAAAATGAGAGAGGTTTTCCTTAAAAAAATTATTATCTACACAAAAATCCTCCATTTTTGTAACAACTATCAGGGATCAAGAGATAGGAGCTCAGGAGTGCAGCCTTCTTTTTCAGGAAAAACAGAGTTATTTTTATTGGTTGATGAAGTGGCTGAAGGTGAAAAGGTTGTTTCTTGACGAGGGTAAGAGGTATTTTAAACCAAATTTTTCTTATTAGGATTCATATTATCATATCACATAGCAATGGACCTTTTCTAGGCCAAAAATTCAAATTCTGTGAAGTCTATGGATAGTTAAGAAATTCCACAGCGTGTCCCAGGCTTGAAGCCCAGTTTTTGCTGCGAAACTTTTGAAGTTTTGTTTTGGCTTTAATAAGAGACCTAAACTGGTAGAAATGAAGAGTTTTAAAGGTTGTGTTTAAATTTTTTTGATCACATAACATCCTCCAATGGTCAAAAATAGCAGAGGATTATCAAAAATGACATTTTCTTTGTCTTTGCTACTAAACTAGCTATGAAAGTAGCTTAAAACAGAGTTTTGACAACAAGGTTAATTTTGGGAAGTAAAAGAAAGGTAAGCAGATACTTAAAGCTGTTCACCATTAGAATTAAAAAGAGTATCAAAGAATTGAAAAAGTCACAAAAAATACTACAACAACAATGAAACAGGGCAGTAAGTGATAAATCCTAAATCAATTTTGGCATTAAGAAAAATATCACTTTTGAGGAAAAACATTTCAAAGTTAAGTTTTTTTGCTTGATTTAGGTCTATATTAATCCTTGAAGAAGTTAAAATATCCTTAAAACTATAAATTTTGGAAAAATTGTGTTGGAGGAGGCATACACAATAGTTTTGTAGCGCGTTACGAAACTGCTGAAGGTGAACTTTTGGGATTTTACATATGTGTTTTGAAGGTAAAATATGTTGGGTTTCAAATTTTGATGCTACTTATGAAAAGGTAATTATCATAGATGAAGACTCAAATTTAAAAGCAGAAGAAATAAGGGTTAAAAGGGATGTTTCATAGTGAAACAAATTCTGCGCTACAAAAACAGCTGTTATTTTCGTAGCGCAGTTATAACTCATTTCCTTTTACACTTTTTCGAGGGTTTATTTTTGTACATGTGAAAGATTGATGTTTCAATGGGATGTTAGCACATGTCACTTTTATGAAACAATCATCATTGCTAGCCAAGCTGTTCGAAGATAAGCTTGAAGGATTAAGGGCTAAAAATCAGGAACTCTGTCTCCTGGTTCTTAGGTCAGTTAAGTCATGAATCAGCAGGGTTTATAACAAGGCTAGAGGCATCAAGAAGGTAAAAAAATGTTGTCAAGCCTCACCTGCCATAGGGTAAAAATTCTGCTATTGGCTCTCAAATATCCCTCTCAGGGTTTTCTGGTGCCCAAGGCAGACAATAAGATTAGTTGTATTGTTCACCAAGAAGATACATACATGTTCATATCAACTTAAACAACTTGATGGAATAGGATGGAAGATTACCTCTTTAATGATCTTGAAGTCTTTTGGAGAGCGCTAAGCAGCGAAGCAAGGATCCTCCTTCACCAGCTCCAAATCTCGACCCTGTGATCAATCAAAGCACCCATGTAATCTCTACCACAACATACATTTCATATCAATTAAGTTAATCTATGATAAACATTAAACAATTCATATCTAAGCCATTCATCTCATGCTATATAATTAATTAAAGAAAAATAAAAATATCAACACATAGAATGGAAAAAATAGATACAGTTCTATTGATTTATAAAAAAGAGGATTACAACCGTTGGTTGTACCAAGCCCTCCTCTCCCTTCCAATCTCTCTATCTCTCAATGTGGTGATGTCTTGATCAACAAGTTCTCAATGAACCTCTTTGACTTTCGACCTTCAAACTACAACAATAATGCTCTGCTTCACAAGTATTCAAAACTTTGACAATCCTTCGACCTTGAACCAAGAGCCTTCAGCTCCATTTTATAGGAGATGGAGAGAGAAATCATTGCCTTTCTCCTTCCACCAGTTCTAAATAGAAAAAACCAAGATGTTTCCTCAACTTCCCATGATTTTTCCTTCCTTGAGAGTTCAGTTGTTTTTGGCAAGGCCCAATAAGAGACTAGTGCTTTGCAGTTTCCTTTTTGTACTAACTCTCTTATGAGAAAAAGCTGGGATTTCAAATCATTCTCAACGGGTTTTTCCCGTTTCAAACTCAAAACACAGGTAACGCTGCCCTCTAGTGTAAACAGAGCGTTTCCCTAGCCACTAACGTGGCCTATTCATTGATTAGGTGCGTTATAATGCTCTTGTTTTGTTATAGGGGTGTGTTACCTTGGCAGAAGTAGGTTTAGTTTAGGTCTTTGTATTCCTTCCATATTTATCTTCTCCTCTGATCTGATGAGGAGGTTTTTTGACCTGTAACAGATTCCCCCTAAAGTGTGAGGTCAGAGATGAAGACGATGGCCGAAATACTTTATAATGTGTGTAGTAGAGATAAAGAGATTGAAAGACTGAGGAAAACCTGAAACAACAACATATGTCAGAAAATATAGTATCTGCCTTGAGTCGGGCATTCCCATGCTCAGTAGCTTAAACAACATGATTTCTCTAGAATAGAGATATGAAGAATCTATCCACCGATAAGCACAATGTGGGAGTGTCTGTCATAACAGGATCAGGCTGAAGAAGCTATCTCAATAAACAATATCACAACTTGGGGGAGGGAACACAACTTTAATGATGTAACCTTTGCCCCAAGGTCTTGACCGTCGATTCACTTAAACTACATATTTCTCAACATGTGAATGAAGGAGTTGTCGTCGAACATGTGAGAAATCGTCTGATTACCAGTCGATAATGAAAACTGTTAACAGACGCGAAGGTGGCCACCGATAATGATGATGGTCCCTAAGATGCATAGTACAATCTAGCGAGTGTGAATAAAAAGAGTTGAAGTCGAACACTCGTAGAATCATTCGATCAGGAGCCAATGATGAAGACTCCTAATCAAACACAAGACTACCTGCCACTGATGTCTGCAAGTATCCAGGTACTGATGGGTTTCTGGATCAACTTCCTAGATAAGATGTTGAAGTCGATAGGAAGAGATATATTGAAAGGTAGGCACTGAGGAATCCTACATCAGTCAACATGAAATGAAAACCAAATGATTTTGTTTTTGATGGAGATAATGAAGAGCAAATGGGGATGTTTGACGACAAATAATTTATAGCATAATGAGTAGTTTGGTTGATAAGAGGAGCAGTAGATAGCAAGATCTTCTTGAACAGTAGAAGGCACTATAACCGGGTACTAGGCAGCTGAGGCTTAATAAACACCAAAGAGTTTGTTAGGATTTTACTAGTGTAGGGACACTGTGAGATGAAGGCTAATACTCATAGATGGTAGGGTTCAGCTAACTACGAAAGAGTTTTCTCGGAAGTGCCATGTTCAAGATTTTTGCTGCCAAATCGACCTTTCTGAAATGTAACAGAGGTAGTATCCATTTTGTCCAAATTTTTCCCCGTATGATTAGGTTTAAAAAGTCCAGAAAAGTAAACTCGGTGAATTTTTCATATTTAGAGAGTCTGAAAAATATCGTAAAAGATAACTCCGTTCCCCGTCTGATTAGGTTTAACAAGTCCAGACGAGTAAAATAGGTGAATTTTTCATGTTTATAGAGTCTGAAAAATGTCATAAAAGACAACTCCATGGGGTACCTTTGTCATGTCTTGATAACTGGGCACGACAAAGGGAGAATAGTAAGCCCGAAATGGTTCATTTTTCGTGAGTTATTCCATCGAAGTCGGAAAGTGAGAAATCTATGTTCGATGGACGTCTACCTCATTGTGTTATGAGTACGAGGAGACGAAGTAAACTCAGTACTTTTTGTGAAATTTTTAACAAGTCCAACAAAGAAAAACTCAGTGCTCTCCATGAAATTTTAACGAGTCACGCAGAGAAAACTCGGTCACTTTTTCTGTTTAAAGAGCTTTGAAAAATAGGGAAAGAATGGCTCCTTACTCTCTGTCGTGGCAGTTTAGTGAGCCCAACAAAGGCAACTCGGGGTTTTTTCAGTTTTATGAGCTAGAAAAAGGTCCCTAAAAAGAAAGCTTAGTGCTTCTTCATATCATTTTTAACAAGTTTGAAGAAGAGAACTCCATGTTTTTCGGATTAACGAGCAAGAAAAAGGCAATAAAAAGAACGCTCTAAATTGACTTCGTATAAGTTTAACGAGTCCTAAGAAGAGAACTCGAGGTTTTTCGGATTAATGAGCAAGAAAATTACCGTAAAAAGAATGCTCGGAATTAGGGTCAAAACATGGTTCTATCTGCATATAGATCTTGATCAGTCATCAGAACATTAGTAACTAATCTCAATAGTTGCGACACATATGCAACAAGAATTCATGAATTTTTGCAGACTAGCTAAGAGAATCATGCCCCAGAAATGGCTATAAGAAGGTCAAAAGACTTTCATTTTCACTGTTTTGAATGCTGTGAAGGAGCTCTGGGGTGAGAAAGGGTGAAAAATTTAGCTGGCGATTGCAGTCAATCTGGGCAACGGTTCTTCTTCATGTGAGATCTAGGTAAGAGCTAGAACCTCCTACTATCATTTTATTGTGTTTTTGTGAATTTTTGCTGGTCCAAAATGGGAAATTTGGCAGGCCCTAAAAAATCTTAGCGGCTAACGCGGGCCAACAGTGCTGGACCCGCGTTAAGCGCACTTCCTGTGAAGGAAGGGCGCATTAGCACGCGCTATTTTTCTCTATGGCCCACGTTAGGTGTAGAGCATATTTTAAGAACTCATTTATAAGCATTTTGAAGTGTTCCAGACAATTTCTAATCAGTTAAAAATTTTGTATTTGCAGGTATTCAGCTGTTAACCATGAGTATCTGGCGAGACAGAGAACATGAACGGGAAGAAAGAGATATGATTACTGATGTCGCAAGCTTGATGGCTCTCTGCAGATGAAGTTTGCTAAAATATGCACGTTTATAACTGATGAGGGGTCAAGAGGACCTCGTGAGGTGGTTGATTCAGCAATGGGACGCGCGTCACCATGTCTTTCGGATTTGTGGCAATGATCTCTCAATTGAGAAGGATGATGTTTAATTTTTGACCAGCTTATCATGTCGTGGCCCAAGGCCTAACTTGACGGAGTCCAGAGCGGACCCGCGTTCCACTGCTAATCTTATTTTGACTCACTGCATATGCAACATAGAGACAGTGAGAAACCAGATGCCTATTTCACGAGTGGTTTTGAGACCACTGAGGTCTATATTATGGATGATTGTTCGCTTGGAAAGTGCCAAGAGTTAGCATGTGGCCACCAAGGCCCAGATGCTACTAGCCTTGGATTGAATGCAGCCTCAGGTTTTTGATTAGTGTGATGGAGTTGTCTGTCGGGTCCGAGCATAGATCACAACATGCAAGACCTGTACCCAGAGAGAGTTTGGGTATGGCACATTGATCATTTATTTCCTATTGGAGTGGGTGCCACTGATGAGACCTAGGATCATTACAGTCCCATTGGGCCCATGCGAGCCGAGACAGGTTTGATGGGCAGCTTTGCTTCTGCGGACTGGAGAGGGTCCAGTTCGACACTACTTTGATGATGGGTTTTTTGATTGGCTGAACTCCCAGATCATTATGATTGAGGATTATCCCTATGTAGGGATGAACTTCACTAGCGATTCGGAGTTAGTGTTTCCACCTGGCACCCAGTGGGGGCTCGATGGTAAGAAATAAATGATCAGTGTACTCTAGGAAGTACTTTGTTTTTTACTTTTTAATTTTTATGCAATTTTTTTGTTGAAATAGGGTGAAAATTATGTTTTTAAATGAAGCTTGTTTGCTTGACATAGATGTGGCACTTGTCCGCCCAGTTGGGGCCCCTCGCTATGCATGGCGAGTACTGTAGCTACCTAGGGCTGGCGCACCAGCTGAGGATGCGAAAGCCATCGGGGATGATGATTCCCAGGTCTTACATGAACTCTCTAGGAACCTGGAGGGTTTGAGTATGGGTATACCACCCCTTCCTATGCAGAAGGTTCTAGTTCATTTGCAACGACATACCGTAGGTGTGCCGGAGAGATACCTGGTGCCTATGAGGAGGATAGCCAGAGCAGTTGTATATTATCATGAGCATCAGGCTTAGCTGGAAGAGCGGATGTATAAGTATCTTAGCGTGGCTTTAGTATAGCCAAATTTTTTGTAAAACACCCAAGTTTTGGAAGATTTTTTGATGTAACTATTGTACTGGACACGACATATATATATACATACTTTTTGGTGATTTTGTGTTTTTTAAATTTTTATGTGTTTTTAATGGGATAAAAAATATATATATTCATGTGTAAATCTTTTATAACAAATGTGACAAATGCCAATCTAACACATAGTTTTCCAAAGAATCGGCTAATGCATTAAATTCTCTACGAACGTGCTCAAATGTGATTGTTTGAAATTGACGTTCTAAAAGTCGCACCCTTAAAAAATAACGTAACAAGACTGGATGATGGACATGGTAACGATTGTTTAACTGCATAATGAAGAGTTGGGAATCTAACCTGACCACTAAATTGGAGATGTCACGAGACGCCGCCTCCATGAGGAGTTGGATCACTGACATGTACTCGGCAATGTTATTGGTGGCGCTACCTAGGAAAATTACCCCAGAACCAAGAATTTCTGACTTAGGAGTGTAGAGAACCCAAGCAACTAAAGCAATGTGTCTAGTGTGACGACTAGCATTGTCCGCATATCCGACGTATGATAAGGAGGATGACGGCATCTGTGTGAAGGAAAAATATTGTAGATAAGAAAAACACCTTAAAAACCAAAAAATATCCAGAGACATCAAAACAATAGGAAAAAATCATATACATAAAATTACAAAGCATATGCCTAGTGTGAAACTAGGCAAAATACTTCTTTAGATAGAGCTGGTTGTGGGGCTCCGTGAGCGGAATTCCATTACAGTCCTGAATTTCATAAGCCCCTTTTGAGAGGACTTTAGTGACGATGTAAGGACCAAGCCATAATGGTTGGAGTGTTCTTGCCCCCAAGAGGTCATGTTTCTAATCATAGAGTAGAATGAGATCACCTTGTTGGAAAGAACGAGGCTTGACAGATTTGTCGTATTGAGCTTTGACTCGGCGCTGGTGAGCTTCGAGTGCTAGTGTAGCATATCAATGAGTTTCTTCCAAATGATCGAGCAAGAGCAAGCGCTCTTCTGTGGTGGTGGTGCTAGGCAGGAGTTCTATAGAGAGTTTGAGTGATGCAATTTCACACTCAATTGGAAGTACTGCCTCTAGGCCGAATGCAAGTTGAAATGGCGTGAAGCCTGTGGCAGTTTTGACTGAGGTTCGGTATGCCCATAACACGGAATACAACTTCCGATGCCATGTGGTTTGATGGTTTTCAACCAATCGACGAATCATGGTTTTTAGGACGCCATTTATGGCTTCGACTTGACCATTAGCTTGAGGATAATACAAAGACATGATGAGCACGCATTTTCTTCATGAAAATTTGACATGGATGGCACTTTTGGACCACTGCAATGCAGTCTTTAAACAAAGTGGGCCAATAATAACCTGTGCACAAGATTTTTTAGGTAGTATCTATGCCCAAAAGATGACCACCGCACGCCCCATCTTGGAAGTCATTCAAAAAGCATTCTGCTTCATTGAAAGTGAGACAATGCCGGAGAATAGTATCGATACCACGACGATATAATGTATCATTTAGCACGAGGTAGTGCTTTGCCTGGTGGCGAATACAATGATGGTCATCAGACGTGAGAGTTGGGAAAAAGCATTGGGTTTGTAGGTATACCAAAATGTCTCCATACCATGGGTCCAAATAATCGACCAAGTATACAGATTCATCAAGAAATGGATCATGAGCTACTTCTCCTGGGTCGATTCTGGGAAGGTCCGATAATAATTCGGTGAAGACGAGGGATTTATTTGCTTTGGTAGCTGTGAAGACCATATCAAATTGTTGGAGGATTATGATCCATTTGGAATATTTTCCTCCAATAATTTGTCGAGACATGATGTGTCACATGGGGTTCTCCAAAGCAATAACCATAGTCTGTCGCAACAATATATAGTGTCGGAGTCGGGTGACGGCAAAAACTACCGCCAGAGAAAGTTTCTCCACATGTGAATAATGTAGTTTGGGTATGATTAGACCTTTTGACAAGTAGTATATCACATGTTCACTGTCGTCATTGTGAACTTGAACCAGAACCATTCCAAGTGAGGATGGTGAGGCTGCCAGGTAGAGGAGAAATTCGCGTGAGTAGTCGGGGGCACTAAGGAGTGGGGCTGAAACAAGTGCATGTTTTAAAGCATCAAATGACCGTTGAGCTTGGTCATCCCACAAGTATAGTGTTCCCTTCTTCAATAATCGCATAAATCCTTTCGTCATCTCGGCATAGTTAACAATGAATCGACGTAAAAAGTTTGCCTTCCCTTGCAAACGTTGGAGTTGGAGGATGGATTGTGGTGCCAGAAATTCAAAAATTTCTTTAACCTTATCGGGATCAACCCTAATCCCGTGCTTGGAGACAATGAAACCTAACAGACGCCTGGACTTGACCATGAATACGCACTTATGAGGATTCAGACGTATATTATAGAATCTACACCTAGCAAAAATTTCTTTCAGATGAGCAAGGTGATCAAGTCATTTCTTGGAATGGGTCGGAAGGTCATCCAAGTAAGCCTGTAAAATATGTCGAATGTCGTGGAAAGCGTAGTCCATAGCCTGCTGAAAATTTGCTCCAGCATTCTTCAAACCGAATGGGAGTTTACAATATGCAAATGTGCCCCAAGGACAGATAAAGGTAGTTTTATGCTGGTCTCTTTTTTAATCGCAATCTAGTTATAGCCCGAGAATCCATCCATGAAGGAAAAAGATTCGAATCTGGCACAATCGTCAAGAATCTGATCTATGAACGACGTAGGATAATTGTCTTTGAGACAAGCAGCATTCAGATCGTGATAGTCAACACAAACTCGGATGGTGCCTTGTTTTTTATCTACGAGAACCAGATTGGAAACCCATTCTATCAAAGGAATGGGATAGATGAAACCAGCGTTTAAAATTTTTTCTACCTCAATTTTGATGGCGGCCACTTTGCGTGGGTGGACAGACCTGAGTCGCTGCCGAATTGGTTTGGCATTGTCATAAATCTTGATTTCGTACTCGACTATAGATGGATCTATGCCGGGAATTTCGTCATAAGACCAAGAAAACACATCGCAGAATTTCCTTAAAAGGGATGTGAAGCGCGCAATTTCCTCAGGATTACAATCTTCTCGAATCTGAATGTTTTCCATGATACCCGTTTTGACCAAGATATCATTGAGCATTGTCTTAGAAATATTACCCATGTTCCCTTCTAAATCGATAGTTTGAACAGTTGTGTAAGTGGAGGGAACCATCTTAGGTGGGTCAAAGGATGGGATTTCAGTATTTATCATGTCCAAGTCGATCATCGAAGCACGATGGTGAAACTGTCCCCAAGGTCGTTCTTCTAGAGACATGATCTCTCAAATAGCTTCGTCTGTAGGCAAGACTTCATTGAGGAGATCCTTAGAGAGAACTGTGATGGGTGGGAGGTTTGTACCTTTGGTCAAAACCATAGCAGTGGAGGGTTCAGATGTAATTTGGATGGCTTGGTAGGCCAAATCAGCTGGTGAGAGCGGTAACTGATCTCCGTAGGAATCAATGTCTGAAGGTGCCGGGAGGATCTATGGGTCGATAGAGCCATCCAAAGTGGTGGATATCATTGCAACCGTATTTGGGATCTCTGGTGGCGGTAGAGGAAAACAACCCAGTAGGGAAGATGCCTTCAGAAGACCGGTACCAATACTGACGTAAGAGTCAGGAAAGCCTCCTATTAGGGGTACAGTGCTACTTGGTAACATGGTATAATCAAGGGTGCAAAAGGATAACTGATCCACTGTGACTATTTTCCCATCCAATGGAAATAGGATGAGTCGGAAGACCGAAGAAATAATGGCGGTCATGGCATAAGACCAACTGCGACCGAGCAATAGATTATAGTCGAGAGGGCGATCTACGACTTCAACGTCCACGGTTATTGTTTTCCCACTTAGAGTGATGGGAAAGATAGCAAGGTATCCTTTTGGGAGGAAAGTGTGGCCAACAAAAGCTTTGAGGGAATTCGACGACGGTGACAAGGTAGGAGAACCTAAACCAAGCCATCAAGCTTGTGACATAACACAGGTCGAAGCACCTTCGTCTATGACGGTGCGATGGATTGGTCTCCCTTTAGACACAACCTACACTTGGAATGTGAGTTGGTGTGAGAGGCGAGTCTGAGATTTTTCCATATCAAAGATAGCTAGCATGGAGTCCTGGGCGTCAATTCCACCAATGGCCGAAAGCAAGGCTTTCCTTTGTGCTGGACAAGTTTGTAATACTTCGACAGCAGACATAGCTGACGGTGACTGCGCCAAATCTTCTACAATGTTGTAGTTTTGGGTTGCATGTGCAGAGGTGTTATGAGTCGTGCGTCGAAGTGTCCCTTTGGGGGAATGAATCACAGGATCAGCAGTAGGCCGTTCGATATGCAGATCGTTGGTCGGCGGTGGAGTTGAACTAGTATCAGGTTCTTGAGCGTCTATGGTAGGATTTCCATAAAGCTTGGCTCGTGTTTGAAGTTCAACACTTTCAATGCCATAAATGGCGGATGATCCTTCACCGGAAGGATGTGAACTGCCATTGCCCCTTTGCTAGGGTTGTGGCAGTTTTTCAACCATGTGTTGGTGTTGTTGTTGTTGATTAGGGAAAGTATTATGAAGAACGGCATGTGTTCACCCAAAATCCTTGTTTACGATAAAATCGGTGCATTCCTGTAGCCGAGGACATTTGTATGTCAAATGGTCCTCTGCACAAATATTGCAAGGAAATTTCATGGGTTTATATTTCCCTTTGTCATTTTTGGCAGCGTTTTTCTAATTAGGATTATTCTGATTGTCCGACTGCCCTTCCGAAGAAGATGTCTTTTTCTTGTTCTTCTTGTTATTTCCACTAGGTTTTTGTGAAGTTTGCACAGAATTTACCTCAGCGGTAGGAAGAGTAGTCATTTGGTTAGGGGCGGTGGCAGCCGAGGATGGCTGGGAGGTTTTCCCCCGAGACTGTTTTGTGGCTACGCCAGAGATTGTGCCAACGAGACCATCGGCGTAGGCTCTGGTTTTCTGAGTAGCGGGAGGATTTGGGTTACTAGGGGCATTGGGGAGTAAATCATATAGCATGCCAGATTGTGAATAGATTAAATCCAAATGTTGGGCATGACGAATGCATTGATCTTCTGTAACCTAACCGGATAGGCCAATGTCCTTAGAGATGTGGGGTAAGAGAGACTTACAAAACCAATTAGATAGAAGATGATCTGGGATTGGCTCTTTGACTAGCCTCCTCCTACGCCTCCATTCATGAATGTGATCGGAGATGTGGGTGGCAGTGTTTTGGCACAACGAGGTTAACATTTCCATTCCAATTTCAAATCTGATTGGTAATTGGAAGTTCTTTAGAAACTTTGTCACTAAAGCGCCAAAAGTGTTTATGGAGGCGCGTGGCAATTCAATATACCACTTGGTGGCATTGCCTGTAAGGGTGCGGAGAAACAGTCGAAGCCGGACACTATCATCCACCATGGAATTAGATATAGACCATAAATGAAAGGTGGTGATGTGTGCGGCTGGGTCTTCCCCTTGTTTCCCATTGAACTTTGGGATGTCAGAAGGAATCTTGTGCGGTACTGGAGGCCAAAGCGGGTTGTGATTGATGGGGTCATTAGTCAATTTATAGATGTCAGGAATGTCTAGAGCTGCCAAAAATGGCAATTGTGGGTTTTCTCCCGAATCTAACCAAGGAAGGATTGGCTGACTATGTGGACCATAGGGTCCGCCCATCAATTTTTTACCAGTAGGATAAGTAGGACTTTGGTAAAAATTTCCTATAGGTGGAGGGGTAGGGATATATGGTTGTTGTCAATAGGGCATATTGTATTGTGGGGCGAACGGTTGGTTGCCCCCAATATAAAAGTGCCCTCCCATTCCAGATGGAGTTTGGGGTGGGTTAGTCCATATGGATGCAATAGAGCTTCCCAGAGGCATGCTACTACTTGCATAGTTCAGCAACGGCATAGACCCTACACCGATATTTAAACCACTTAAGGGAATAGTGTTAACAATAGGTTGTCTGTTTTGTCCTAACGATTGCAGGGGTAGTGAAATGTTCCCTATTGTTTGCGTGCTGGTGACACTGCCCCCTGGTATGGTGGCCAAGGGGTTTGAACTTAGCAAAGGGTTCCAACCGAAAGGGTTGCTAAAAGGAACCGACGTAGTCCCACTCGTGGGAGGAGAAACCGTAGGTCCCAACATGGTCACGGTAGGAGTAGATCCTGAAGGACTCGGCAAGTTACTTACAGTTTTAATGACCATAGGGTTGGGACTAGGCGTAAGTTGAATACTGGGGTTACCAAGTGATGGCATAGAACTAACAACTGGCGGGAAGGATGATGTCGAACCTGGGATGGTTGCCATTGGTATCAACCCTATGGATGTTAGCTGTGAAATGGATTTTTGTGCGGCCGAAGACATGTCTTGGCATGGTGTAATCTGAATTAGCACAATTGCCGATGGATCAGTGAGTGGAGGATTGTAATGAGGTACGACACCTTCCGTGAAAGGGTCCTCCAGAAATTTCGTATGATATGAGGCTATGTGAAAATCAGGGTTTGCCAATGGAGACTGCTCTTCCGCAGAAGGCACGGGTTCACCAAGGTTCAGTTCTTCCTCAAGAGTCAGAGGAGGTAGACCTTGCTGTCGTCTAGACAGACGACGTGGGTCAGATGACGCCACGGTGACCTGTTTATTTTTAACAAATTTTAATAAATTGTGATGTATTATAAAGTCTCAGTGACAGTAACCACACACCTAAAAAAAGAAAAAATAAAAAAGGACTCTCTAAAATCAATCAGCAAGCAGCAAGAATAGGGTGCCCTGTCTGAGTACTACCGTTTTCTAGTGATGAAATCCAGTATCACAATAGTATACAGAGAGGGTTGGTCGAAAGTACAGTTATGGTTACTCTATAGCTTCACTCGAACCTCAGACAATAGGTGTAAGCACTTTCGTGAAGATGAGTACCCTCCTAAAGACCAAAGATAGAGTAGGTTAGTCTGTTTCAGGTACCAGGATAGCTCTTCCCAGTCACCTTGTGTAGGTCCCTAAAAAGTATGGCCACTAAAGATACCTCAAATCACAGACATCATCAGGGGGGTCCACGGTTTAGGACAACATGCTATATGGGCAGAACACCTAGATCCCTGATCTAGTTTCGACATCCTCGAAGGGAACCCCAATATATAGAATGCCCACCGGATGCAGTCGAAGGTGGGCTACCTTCTTGTGTACCCAAGTGTTGTCTCGCGCTTAGCTCCAATAAAGGAGTGGTCCCGATAATATGAGTGTAGTAGGATTTCGCTCGTTAATGACTCTAGTCTCAAGTTTTGAGATCTTGGGTGATTTTCTCACTTTTCCTAACCCAAGATCCTAGTCTGAACTACTGTTGGTGTGAGCTCAGAAAAATTAATGTGATTTATTTTATTATCGCTTGATTCTTAGTGTAATTGATTATTAGTCTTACGGAGGGGGAGTGGACATATGAAATGTAATGAGACTCTGACTCAAGAAACCATTTAAAAAATATGCTCTAAATATTCAATTTGATGAAGAGTATTTCTACAAGGAGAGGTTTCTTTTCAACATCCATGCACTAACATTAAAATAGAAAAGTTCAACCTTAAATATTCATACATCTATTTACCTCATCTTAATAGTATTTTAACTGAAATTTTCAGAATTAATTCAGCTAGATGCAGAAAAACTAAAAAAAAAATATTCTAAAAATTAAATGCATTCAACACTAACTTTTTAAACAAGAACAAACAAATAGTGATTCTAGCTGGTAAACAAGCACAGGGATTCAGTCAAGAAGTGGTTATGATGGCCAAAATTCTACAACCAAAAAGGGACACAACACAAGAAATAAGAATTTTTGGCCGAGTAATGAACTCAACTCAGTCGCAGACAACGTTAATGTAGAGACTAAATCACCGTAACAAAGCTAGGTCGCACATAACGCATTGGAATACTAAAAAAGATAGCGTTAGGCTGTGGTGAGGTTCTTCGCATGGCCAAAAGAGCATTGTGGACCGAACTCGCAAGCTTTTGAAATTTTTACCGGGCATAAAAAATGGCTCTATGACGTGAATGTGAGGAAAGAAGGGGAAGAAAAATCTAGAAACTTGGGGTTAAATTTCAAGGAGTCACCAATTCTACTATAGGGTAAAATTCTTGGGCTTTTGGTTCTCTAATATCCCTCTTAGGGCTTTCCGGTGCCCGAGGCAGACAGTAATATTAGCTGCATAGTTCACAAAGAAGATACATACATGTTCATATAAACTTAAACAACTTGATGGAATAAGATGGAAGATTACCTTTTTAATGATCTTGAAGTCTTTGGAGAGCGCTAAGCAGCGAAGCAGGGATCCTCCTTCACCAGTTCCAAATCTCGACCCTGTGATCAATCAAAGCACCCGTGTAATCTCTACCACAACATACATTTCTTATCAATCAAGTTAATACATGATAAAAATTTAAACTATGCACATCTAAGCCATTCATCTCATGCTATATAAGTAATTGAATAACAATAACAATATCAACGCATAGAATGGACAAAACAGATACAGTTCTATTGATTTATAAAAAGGAGGATTACAACCATCAGTTGTACCAAGCCCTCCTTAGCCTTCCAATCTCTCTATCTCTCAATGTGGTGATGTCTTGATCAACAAGTTCTCATTGAACCTCTTTGACTTTTGACCTTCACACTACAACAATAATGCTCTGCTTCACAAGTATTCAAAACTTTGATAATCCTTCGACCTTGAACCAAGAGCCTTCAGCTCCATTTTATAGGAGATGGAGAGAGAAATCATTACCTTTCTCCTTCCACCAGTTCTAAATAGAAAAAACCAAGATGTTTCCTCAACTTCCCATGCTTTTGCCTTCTTTGAGAGTTCAGTTGTTTTTGGCAAGGCCCATTAAGAGACTAGTGCTTTTCAGTTTCTATTTTTTACTGACTCTCTTATGAGAAAAAGCTTGAATTTCAAATCATTCTCCGCGGGTTTTTCCTGTTTCAAACTCATAACACGGGTAACGCTGCCCTCTAGTCTAAACAGAGTGTTTCCCTAGCCACTAATTCAGCCTTTTCATTGATCAAGTGCGTTATAACGCTCTTTTGCTGTTATAGGGGTGTGTTACCTTGGGAGAAGTAGGTTTAGTTTAGGTCTCTGTATGCCTTCCATATTTATCTTATCCTCCGAGATGAGGAGGAGGTTTTTTGACTCGTAACACTCACCAAAGTCAAGAGTATCGATTATGATAAAGAGTATCATATTTTTCTTAGTGGAGACTTTCAATTAAAAGAAGAGTTTGAAGACACTAGTTCACATGTGCTATGTCATCAAACTCGATATCTCCTTAATGATCTACGGGGTATCAACTTCATGAAGGCAATCAGATTATTAATGTTTTGTTGATGGTTAGTATGGCTCAAAGAAATGATTCCTTTCGAGAATATTGGGATAATATTTGTCATTGTACAACAGGAGTTTGAGTCATAGTAGGACTCTAACTCCTAATTCGAAAGGGGTGTCACTAATTTTATCAATCTAGTTAGTAGTTAGATTTAAGTGTCAGTTGAAAGTTAAATGGTCTAGCCACTTGGAAGACTAGATTTAAAGGCAAAATGCCTATAAGTAGCAGAAACTTTGATGTATTAGGGTTTGGAAAATGTTTATGAAAAGTCTACTTTTGTAATTTCTTTGGGGAAACTGATAAACACAGAAGTAGACTAACTTTTCTGGACCTGAGATTCTTAGTGTACTTCAGTGAGTTTTATATCTTATCTTCAATATGTTTTTACTTCCATATTCTTAAGGCTTATTACTCGGAATTGATGGAGAACATTCTCTAACTTCCTTTAAGTGTTGAACTTTGGTGAACTGTGTTCTTGGGTCCTATCTGTAGATGGTTTTCTTCAATGTTTTAATAATTATTACTCAGAATTCATGGTCATTCATGCTCTGACTTCCTTTGAACCTTAATATATTGAGACTTTCCTAAATGTGTCACTCTTTCAATAGCTATGTCTTTTCATTTTATAAGAAGAGTTATTTGTTATCTTTATCCCTATCATTGAATCCATAGCCCAATGGTAGCTTGTCTTCATCTTTCAAACAAAAAACCTACAAAATTATAAACCATAGTGTTAGCCATCTATTTACATCTTTATTTAAAAACATTAACCCTTGAGAGAGCCCTCTCAGGCTGAGGAGGCTAAGCCTCAGCCAAAAGATTGGTTTGAAATAGTTACACTGAGGTAGTCTGATCAGCAGCTTATCAGGATCCTATTTTGGTGATAACATTTTGGTGCATCTGCCAGGAGTCTAAAGATTACTCATTCCCGAAATCAAGAAGCTGGACTCTTGAAGGTAGCAGGAGCTTAGAAATATTTTCGAGGCTGCAAAACTACCTTGGTGACTCCATTGTTGAAGAATTCAAAATTCATATATTCATGGCGATTTCACTGGAGTTATGAGGAACTCAGATGCTACCATTCTTATTTCAAGGTATGCATGCATTATTTTTTTAGGAATTCATGGTTTCCCAAATCATTTTCCGAAGGATACATATTTTTTAGGGAATGGTCCAAAATTCAATGGAGAAGATCTGAGTTTAAATTTGAAGCATATATCAGATTTCTGTGATTTTACCGAGCTTCTTAGAGTCAAACATGAAGATGTTTGCATTATGTTGTTCTATGATTCATTTCAAGGGAAAGGTAAACAGTGGATTGAAAATTTTCTTGTCAGATCTATTAAGTCATTTGCAGACTTTTGGCTTATGTTTTTGGAGGAATGGATAGACAAAACAGAGTTGGTGGAAAACTCTCCTTTGATTCAAGGTTTCAAACAATGGAATGATGATCATATTAATGAATAAATAGATGAAAATTTTTCTTTGTCCTTGTCTTCTTATCTAAAATCATTTGAGTGCAAGACAAAAGATAAGAATAAATTTTTGGATGAAGTTGCTAAGAACATTGAGAAAGACATTGAAGGTTTACAAGGTCAAATTCAATCATATAGTCTTCATGATCATAATCATTCTTTTCAAAATCTTTCTATGGCAGAACACAAATACATGGTGTTTCTTCCTTTCTCTTTTGAGATTGAGGAAGAATACACTGTTTTTGAAGATCAGTTTGAACAACTAGAATGTTATGAGAATCATGAAACTAATCATGTCTTCTTTGACCCTATAGCTGACTACATGGAAAATATTTACTGTTCAGATTTCCAGTTATATTTTCATCTTGAAGATCAGTTACATCTCATGTTGCCTCAGTTGTTTTAGTATCATGTTTATTTTTGGTTCAAGCACAGTCAAGAAATTCAAGTGTCAGATCAGATCAATGACTGGCTTCATTGACTTCTATGTCTTTGATTTACAAATGGAGATTGCGGCCGATAGGGTAGGTAGGAGGTGGTGTGAATAAGCTCAAAGTTGACTAAGAATATTTTTAGTAGGTGTACAACTTTTGTTTCTTCTCGTTAGTTGATCATCAAGCTTGAGCCCAAGGTGAAGGCCAAGAGAGCTGAGGAGGAGATTGGTTGATTTTAGAGTTTTATTCCTAAAGGATGCATGGATAGTAGCACTGAGATTTTGGTTCTTAGTCACACAGGCACACTATCCCAAGTCGAGCCATTGTTATCACCCAAAAATTTTCAAAATTTTACTTGAAATGTGTCAAGTTGGTCTTTAGGTTAGTTAAGTTGCACAACATCATGAAATGATAAATTTTACGATGAACATAGGTTATAAGTTTTGTCTTAGGATTGATAGAGATGATCTCAAGTCACATCAAAGAAATAGGTTTTGAGTAGATACCTTGAATCGAACTTAAATCTCAAATCTGGTCATTTGTCAAGATTTATCTGAGTCCGCAGCAAATTTAGTACAAAATTAACAGAATTCACTGTGGAAACACCTACTAGTTCCGTAGCAAAATTGACACTTTTCAAACTAAATGTGCTACGAAAGTTGTGTCATAAAAGTTAGAAGCACAAATGGATAGAGCCTATGGAGTTTTAACCCGATCATGGATGACCTCGCATTCACAGGAGATTTCATCCGTATATGTTACATGGATTTCTATGAAGAGCTACAAAGGGATTTAGTTTTTCTTGGACTATTTGAGTTGTTTATTTAAAAAGGATTTTTCAGGAAAAAGAAGATGATTTTCAAAAATATGAAGGAGGTTTTTTCTCAAAAAAAAACAAGGAACAAA